>CM076579.1:720283868-720407991 GCA_034641835.2 Pinus albicaulis
AGTCTTGTTATGTGCATTTTCTTTATACACACTTGGGAAACCGAGATTTGATGTTAGATTTTATGCTAGATTTTGTTTAGACTCTGTGCTACATTTCTGAGGACGCAGAGTGTTATGTTCAAGTTCTTTCATCTTTAATGAAGCAGACAGTGTTGTTGTGAAGGCGTTGATTTAATTTGGAGTTGAATTCCGTCAGGTGGTAGAGGGCCCCTACCTCTTGCACGGATTTATTTTGCGTAAATTAGATAAGTCTTCTAGCTGCCTTTACGTTTTGAATTTGAATTAATAGTTGTTTTAATTAGCTACTGTAGTTGTACTCATTCTAACTCTTCCACAAGAAGAAGCTCTTCCAAAAGACTATACTGATGAATGGGAAATGACTATAGTATTGTAGGATTAGAAGTTGAATTCATAGTTGTTTTTAATTAGCTACTGTAGTTGTACTCATTCTAATTCTTCCACAAGAAGAAGCTCTTCCAACAGATTATAATGATGAATGGGAAATGGCTATAGTACTTTAGGACTTAGTTGTAGTTTTTGTTGTTCATCATCACAGTTACACTTGTTCTAATCACTCTTCCACAAGAAGAAACTCTTCCAAGAAATTCTTAAGAAGTTCAAGACATGACCGTGATAATGAATGATTTAGTTGTGTGTTTGTACTAAGTATCATCTCTGTTCTTGCCCTTAAACGCTTGTCCAAGACATCATAATGACGAGTAGGATATGGATATGATATCTTAGTTTTCCATTTGCTTTCAAGTCCTTTATGTTTGCATTTGCATTCAATTACACAGTCAGAATTGTTCTAGCTCTTCCAAAAGAAGGAATTATTCCAAAATATCAATAATGATGGACAAACAGATTGTGTAATTTCATAGAATAATGCATGATAGCATAGTTAGGATGCTCCGGAGTTTCATTGCACTTAATTCATGATTCAGTTATTTTATTTTGGGTTTGATAATGACTTGTAGTTTGGCATTGTTTTAGATTAGTGGCATCTTAAGGTCACTCTTAGATTAACTCATTGCATTTGCACTCCACATTCAATTATTATTCACTGCACATTAGATTATTTTAGTTGTTAGGATTAACAAAACAACCTGCATTATTCACAAACCTCTTCTTGTTCTAAAATCCATAATTGACCTATAACCATATGAACAGAAGACAACATCATTTTAAGGCCTGAAGTACCTCTGTAATTTCCTCATCATTTCATAAACAGAGCTCTCCCTCAAAAGACTACTTTGAAAAAGAAATCAATAACTCTTGAGCAAAGGTTTTGTGACATTCAATTAAATTGCAGAATAGAACTAGGAACTAGTCCTAGAATAGAAGATCTTAGGATGGTATCAATGTTTTTCCTCCAAATCTGTTTCAAATCTCTAATTAAGGACAAAAATGTTGGATCATTGTAAGATTAGTTGTTTAACTGTTTAGTTAGAGGATTTGCATACTTAGCGATCATTTCTCAAGTTTAGTTTGTGTTTTGAATCATTTGTTTGAAAGTCATTATCAAGCTTTGCTTTTATTTAGTCATAGTTTAGATTCAGCTTTAGTGTTTCCAATTGCATTTGCCATTTGTTATCCATCAATTAGGTTTAACTCTGTTTTTAATCATCAGCTCATTTCCATCAACTTTTTAGGCATTTTACTTGTGAACATAAAACCACCAAAAGACAAAAAACATCACAAAACACTACACACAACGCATTAGGAAACAAACACCTAGGTACATACAGTACACTTCACTTCAGCAGTTTACAAATCCTGGTTGACAATTAAATGAGCTCAGTTTAGGAGACTAGATTGAGACCAAACATTTTGGCGCCGTTGTCGGGGAAGTGAAAACTAGGTAACCTTTGTTTCTTAGCATCCAAAAACAATTTTATGTGTAGGGAGAGAGATTCAAGGGGAAGATTTATAAGCAGCAGAGGCAGAAGTTTGATTTCTAGAACACCACTTGTTTCATCTAGATCCAGAGCTAGTACACCTTCAACTCAAACCCATATTCCATCCTCCCTTGATCCTGGACTTATAGACGATCTAAGGTCAACTATTCCATTAGATAAACCTTCCACTTCAACCACTGAACCTGCCATAGAAGAAAATATAAAAACTCTTGTTGGGGACACAAACCTTTCCACTTCCACAGGAGAGTCAACCATGGCAGAAGAAGGAGGAGGAGGAGTTTTTAATGGAGAAAACACATTATTTGGAGGTAGAGGTAGAGGTAGAGGAGAAGGAGATAGAGGAGAAGGAGGTAGAGGTGCAAATGGAGGAAGAGGTAGAATAGGAAGCTCTTTTGGGTTCCCTATACTTGATGAAGAAACCAATACAACCATGAAAAACATTTCACCCTCTATCCTTCCAAACTTCTATGGACTTAAAACTGAAGATCCTGAAACTTTCTTATTCGAATTTGAAGTGTTGTGTAGGAGTTATTACTACCTACAAGATGCTCAAAAACTGAAATTATTTCCTTCAAATTTGAAGGGAGCAGCATTGAAGTGGTTTATGAGTCTAATCAGTAGTTCTATTAGAACATGGGAAGATATGAAACAAGCATTTCTAGAGAGATACTTGGATTATTGTATGCTGGTTAATCATAAGGAAGAAGTGTTCAAGATGTTACAAAAAGAAGATGAAAACTTAGAAGATTTGTTGGAAAGATTTAATTACAACATCAAAAGGGAAAAAATGGACAATCTAGATCAAGACACCTTAAAAGCTCTTTTGTTGAAAACAATTAGGGATGAATGGTTGGATATCCTTAACATGATGGGAAAAGGGGATATATCACAACTCACATTACCTGAAATATCTGAGTTATGTATTAACCTTTCAAGAGGGAAATCTAAAACTGTCAAAGGTCCAAGAGATCCCGCTCTTGCAAGGGCAAGTAAGTCTGCTTCTGGGACAGTAAGTAGATCAGAAATAGGACACATGCTTGATGATTTTAAATCTGAAATCTTAGGGAGTCTTAGTGAAAAAATAGACACCCTTAAGATACAAAACAAGCAAAAGGCTGAATCTGATGCTTTGGCAATCTTTTGTCCCAAATGTAGAAAGAAACATGCCTTGAGAGAGTGTCCTTTGGATGTAAAAGTTGTAGAAACCTGTGTCATTTGTTCTGAGAAACATGAGACCAAGAATTGTCCTTCTCTTCCGGGTCTCAAAGCTGTCTTTCAGGAGGAAACTCCTACAGATTCCACAGAGTCTCTCAATTTTGTATCTAGAAGGCCTTGGCAGGGACCTCAAACACAAGGATTCCATGATCAAATGTATAATCAACCTCCACCTTGGAATTCTTGGCAACAACCTTGGCCCCAATTTCAAAATCAATCTCAATCTTGGGCACAAGGAACATAAAGTCCCTATGGAAGATACTCTCCATACTATCAGTATCCACCATCCTATCCACCATATCCACATTTTTATCCTCAAAATCCTCAACAAAAGTTTCCTCAAAATCTTCAACAAAACTTTCAACAAAATCCTCAACAACATCATCAGAACCAACCACATCAAAATCAACCAGTTCCATTACCATTTCCTCAAAAATCCAATCAATTGCCAGCTCAGCCCATACCAAACCCCAATAATAAGAATCCTCAGAATACATATATGATAGAAGGTCAACAGTTTCCAACTTATTTAATTACTCCTCTAGACCTTAGTGATGTTCAACTTAGGTCTGGAAGGATACTTGAGAAGAGGAAACCTTCTGTGATCATACAAGAACAAGATAATTCTGAGGAAGACTCCCTACTGGTTAATAAAAGTCTTGAGGAAGGTACATCCTTTCAAGGCCAAAACATTGAAAAACTGAAACAAAAAGATCCAATAAATCCAACTCCAGTATTAGAGAAACCATCCACATCTACTTCTATACCTCCCTTTCCGGAAAGACTACAAATTGATAAAGGTGTAGAAAAACAAATAATGGTGCCTAATTATGATTTCTTAGATGAATTGAGAAATGTTTGCATTAAAATTCCATTATTGCAAGCCATCAAGGAAATCCCAATTTTAGCCAAAACAATAAAGGAGTTGAGTATGAAGACAACAAGAAAGAGAATAAGAGAAACCAAGAAAATTCAACTGGTAGGACAAATAGTAGACATTATGATGGGCAAGATTGCTATTCCAAAGTATCTTGACCCAGGAAATCCAGTTGTCAAAATTCACATCAATGGAATTGAAATTCAAAACACACTCATTGATTTAGGAGCAGCAATAAACATCATGAGTAGAAAAATCATGAACAAACTGAAACTTCCTAATCTTCTCTTTACACCCACACTATTACAATTAGCAGATAGATCTGTGATCAAACCAGATGGGGTAATAGAAGACATTCCAGTGTCCCTAGATTCTTGGGAATACCCTGTGGATTTCATGATCCTAACTCCCAAGAATAATCTAGGAGGCCATCCTGTTATATTAGGAAGACCTTGGTTGGCCACAGCTGATGCTTTTATTAGTTGTAGGTCCGGTGATATGTATATTTATGATGGTAGTTCAACAAAGAAATTCACTTTATATCCTCCAGCTAGGACAATTACAGATCTAGATGACACTCAATGGAGAGAGGATGAAGAATATTTACAACCACTCTTCACAATTTCAGAAATTAGTGAAGATAATCGAATTCTGAATACTCTAGAAAACTTTAAATCTTCTCCAGAACACAAACATGAATCATTTCAGGAGGGATCCAATATTGAATTTTTTTCATCTAGGCAGATGTCTCTTCATTCTATGGACAAATTTAGCAGCTCTACAAGTGAAATTTTTCCAGGCAAAACTTTGAACATAAACAAGAACCTAGAAAAATCTCAACAAGAAGAGTTAATCAAAGTATTACAGAGACATTCTTCTGCATATGCATGGGAATACACTGACATGAAAGGGATAAGTCCCAATACTTGTACTCATCACATCTATATAGAGGCAAATTGCAAACCAATCAGACAGCCTCAAAGACGGATGAATCCAAATCTTAGGGAAATTGTTAAGGAAGAATTGCAAAAATTGTTAAATGTTAATTTCATCTATCCTATTTTAGATAGTCAGTGGGTTTCTCCTTTGGTAATTGTGCCAAAGAAAAATGGAAAATGGAGGGTGTGTGTTGGCTACTGAGAACTAAATAAAGCTACTCTTAAAGACCATTTTCCCTTACCTTTCATAGATCAAGTATTAGATACATTAGCTGGCAAAAAGTACTTCTCATTCCTAGATGGGTTTAGTGGTTACAATCAAATCCAAGTATCACTTGAAGACCAAGACAAAACCACATTCACCTGTCCCTGGGGTACCTATGCTTACAGAGTATTACCATTTGGATTATGCAATGCACCTGAAACATTCCAAAGGGCAGTATTAGGAATTTTTTCGGATCTAATACATGACTGTGTAGAGGTGTACATGGATGATTTCACAGTTTATGGGAATACATTTGAAGAGGCTTTAGAAAACTTTGAAAAAGTCTTAAAAAGATGTCAAGAAGCAAACCTTTCAATTAGTCATGAAAAATGTTTTATGATGTTTACTGAAGGTATTGTTTTAGGGCACCACATTTCAGGGGATGGGATTAGAGTTGATGAGGCAAAAGTTGAAGTCATTTCTAACCTATCCATTCCTAGTTGTCAAAGAGATGTTAAAAGTTTTCTAGGATTCACAGGGTATTATCGGAGATTTATAGAAAACTTCACCAAAATAGCATCTCCACTCTTCAAATTACTCACCAAAGATTGTGAATTTAAGTGGACTTCTGATTGCCAGTTAGCTTTTGAAACCCTGAAAACCAAAATTTCTGAAGCACCTATATTAAGAGGACCTAACTGGAAGTTACCTTTTCATATCTCGACAGATGCTTCCGATACAGCTCTGGGAGCAGTATTGGGACAGAAAGATTTAATTCCCTATGCCATCTATTATATCAGTAAAAATTTGACTCCTGCAGAGTTAAACTATACTGTAACTGAAAAAGAGTTTTTAGTTGTTGTTCATGCCATAAAAAAATTTAGACACTATATAACAGGCTATGAAACTTTTGTTCATACTGATCATTCTGCAATTAGATACTTAATGAACAAATCAATCACTAATGGCAGAGTTATAAGATGGTTGTTACTATTGCAAGAATTCAACATTACTATTCTAGATAGGCCTGGAAAACAAAACACTATGGCTGATTTCCTGTCTAGAATCCAAAATATCAAAGATGACACTCCGGTTGAAGATCAATTTCCTGATGAATATCTTTTTGCAATTTCTACTCAAACCCCATGGTTTGCTGATATTGCCAATTATTTAGTTTCAGGAAAATTTCCTTCAATTATGAATGCAAGGGATAAAAGAAAAATCATTAATGATAGTGCAAGATATTCATGGGTCGCTAATGAGTTGTACAAGAAAGGTCCAGATTTGATCATTAGAAGGTGTGTTCGTGAAGATGAGATGCCTGAGATTCTCAAGGCATGTCATGATGAACCTTGTGGCGGACACTTTGCAGATAAAAGGACAGCCTATAAGATCCTTAACTTAGGATATTATTGGCCATCCTTGTTTAAAGATGCTAAGGAGTATGTCAAAAGGTGTGACAGTTGCCAAAGGGTAGGGAAACCTTCTCCTTCAGGTGAGATGCCATTACAACCTCAGGTACACATTGAGCCTTTTGAAAAATGGGCTTTGGATTTTGTAGGGCCTATTAGCCCTCCATCAAGACAAAAGAAATACATATTAGTTTGCACTGATTATATTACTAAATGGGTAGAAGCTAAACCATTACTTGTTGCTAATGAATCATCTGTAGTTAATTTTCTTTTTGAGGATATTTTTACTCGTTTTGGTGTCCCAAGGGAAATTGTTACAGATCAAGGAGCTCAATTTACATCAAGGCTAGTGGAGCAAATGATGGAAAAGTACAAAATCAGACATAGAAAAACTACTCCTTATCATCCACAAGCAAATGGTCAAGTGGAATCTACCAATAAAGTCATTGAAGGAATCCTAACAAAGACTGTTCATTTACATAGAAGAGATTGGGTAGATAGGCTTCCTGAAGCCTTGTGGGCCTATAGAACTACATGGAGAAACACAACAGGCCACACTCCTTATGAGCTTGTTTATGGAAAGCAAGTTTTGTTTCCCATAGAGTTCCAGATTCAAACTTTCAAAATGGCAGTTCAGCTAGGACTTGATTTAACAGAGGCACAAAAGCATAGACTGGAGCAGATTAATGAATTGGATGAGATCAGACAAGATGCAGTTCAGAAAACAAGTCTAGTCCAACAACAAAGGACTAGATGGCATGACAAGAACATCAAAGAGAAGAAATTCAAAGAAGGTGACTGGGCTCTCTTGTTTGATTCAAAATTCAAGGATTTTCAAGGTAAATTTCAGACACATTGGCTTGGGCCATATGAAATTGTTGAAATTTTTGATAATGGGGCAGTCAAAATCAGAACTATAGATGAAGAAGAGGTCACTTTTCTTGTGAATGGTAATAGATTGAAGCTATATCACAAACCACTCTCAAGAGAAGAATTTGTCAAGAAGTTCCAAGAAAGCAGTGATGTGAAGTTAATGAAGAAGAATCTCTCTTCTTCATCAACTTGATTAAATTTTCTGAAGCATTTCTCTTTGAAAAAAAATTAAAATAAAATAAAAATAAATAAATAAATAAAGGTATAAACATGAAAACCAATCATTGATTGGCATGTTTATACAGAAAAGATAGGGTGAAAATCAGAGTCTCTCTGACACTCTAACTTTTCCCATTTTTGTTTGTACTAGCAGCTGTTACAAAAATCATAAGTTCAGTTCCATAGTGCTTATGATTCATCTCATTTCATTTCACTCACTTATCCATTCATACTCCATTTCATTCATTCACTCATTTTCCACTTCATTCCAAGTTTCATTCATCTCATTTCATACTCCATCCATCTCATTTTCATGACAAAATTTAGAGTTTGATATCTTGCTGTAAATAAATAAAACATGTCATAGATTGCAGGGAAGTCCTTATGTTCTTTCACTCCATTTCATAAACTGAATCCATTCCATTTCATCATCCAGTTCATACATATCATAATCCATCATCCATCTTCATTCATAACATATAACATTTCACCCGTATTCCAAAAACACTCCATTTTCATGATTAAAATGCTCTACGGGAACATTCTGCAGCTCAGTAGACATTCTGCAGCTGATCCACCTTTCTGCAGCCAGACAGTCTTTCTGCAGCTGCAAACCCTGAAGGCATCAATCAGCAGATATTAGAATTGCAACCGAATGACCCAGTGTATCCATGAATCAAAAGCATCAAAGAAGGATAATGAAGACTTTTCCAAAGCGGAACAAGAAGACAAATATTACAAAAATCAAAATGAAGGCAGAGGTAACAAGTTTAAATTATAATGGAATTTCATTAAAGTTTAGCATAGTTTTAGTTATGGATTGTTTGAAGAGGTTGTTTTAATTATTTTTATTGATCAAGACCAATAAACCCTCCACAGACTTTGGATTAAAACCTCTCAATTCAAATTCCATATCCGACATCATTTGAGCGGTTAAAATGGTCGAAGTATTTGAAATCTCCACGTCACTTAACCAAATCATTCAATGATGATTCCCTCTGCCGTCGTAAAAATCTCCACCGTCTCTTCAATCATTAATTCATTCCCTCCACCTCACTCCACTACTTCATTCCGTGACCACTGCCATCACTCCATTCTATAGCCGGCATTTCATTCCGTAGACAGAGATATTATTATCACCGAGAGCAGAGCCAAATGCTATCAGTTTGAATAGCATTGAGCATTGTAAAGTCAGAGCAGAGCAAAAGGGTAAATTCAGAGGTATAGCAGCGTGAGAATTTGAAGCCATTTGATTCCGTGGGCAGAGTTTGAGCATTTTCACTATAAACTCAGAAGTGTAGCAGTGTGGAGTTTGAAGTATTTTGTCACTAGGAGACAGAGGCGTTGCAGTGTTGAATTTGAAACCATTTGCTACCAAGAGCCAGAGGTATTGCAGTGCAGAATTTGAAGCCATTAGCCACTATCTATCAGAGACATATCAGCTCGAAATTTGAAACTGCTTTCAATTGTCAACAGAGGCATATCAGTCCGAAGTTTTGAAGCTATTGTCATTATCAATCAGAGGTATATCATCCCGAAATTTGAAGACATTTGTCACTGTCAATCAGAGGTATGTCATTCTGAAGTTTAAAGCCATTTTCATTAAGAGCTTGAAGCCATTTCAATTCGAAGGTGAAAGCTATTATTTTTGTGGGTAGAAGAGTGTTAATTTGAAACATTGAAGAAGCAATCATGGGTTTCATTGTAAGGACTGAACCAGTGGGTTCAAAATATTTAGAAGGCTATCCTCAATGCAAAGAAATGTTACAACAAATAGGATGGCTTCAATTTTTGGAGAAATTTAATGGCTTCCACAAGGAAGTCACTAAAACATTTGCAAGATCATTTCAAGGAACCGAAGTTGAAGTAGGAGATGTCAAATTTATTGTCACTGAAGTTTTCATTGCAGAGGCTACAGGGTTGCTCAGAACTGGAGAGAGATGGTTCAAAAATAGAGAATTCCACAATGACTCCTGGAAACAAATTTTAAAAACACCAGGTATGGATGTCACTGTATTTAAGAAAGGAATTCCCAGTTCTGCATTGAAAAATAAATGGAGAAACATACTACTTCTTCTACAAAAATTTATTACATGTGAGGGTAGATATGGGACATTTTATGTCTACCACATTAGACTAATGATGCATTTTTGGGGGGAAGACTTAAACCTACCATATTTCTTGCTTCAAAGTCTGAAGAAGATGGCTTCCTGTGTCCAAAGAAGGGTTCAATTTTTAGAAACAACTCTATATCATCATGGTTTGGTCAAAATTCTGATTGAACATCATTTAGCTAAAACAAATGATACATGGGACGATTTCTTAATAAGAAATCATTTTGAAGAAGCAAAAGAACCATCACCTGAACCACAGCCTACAAGAAGAAGTATAAAATGGAGGGCTTCAGAAGTTGAAATTAACAAAACAGTCCAAGAGAGCAGTGAGGAAATCATTTTAGAAAAGCTGACTCAAATCAAGAGACAACTTAAGGAAGAAAAGGTAATCAAGAAATATGCCATGGAGAAAGGAGAGGGATCTTCTCAGCCTAGAAGAAGCCACAGACTAAAGGGGAAACTGAAGAAAACACTAATCAAACAAACAGGGGTAATCAATATAGAAGATGAAGAAACATCCATTGAAGAGGATGTTGAAGAGGATTTTTATGAAGGAACCCCTGAAATTGACCCTGCTCAACAGGAAATTTATGACTATGTGGAAACTTTAGAGAGGAGAGCTTCAGAAAGCAGATAGAGAACCCCCAGTCCTGCACTGTCTGAAATAGATATATTAAGAAGGGATAGGTATGAGTTGGAATTACTGAATAGACACATCAAAAATGAGAATGAAATTCTCAAGGATCAAGTCAAGCTCAAAATTAATATGAACTCAACCTTATCCCTGCATATAGACAAAGTGGAGAAGACCAATGAGAAGTTGAAGACAAGGGAAAAAAAGTTAATCAGGGCACTCACCAACCTAAGGTTCAAACTTGTTTTCAGGAAACCCAGAAGATCTCTAGCGTCCAGACAAAGGAGAAGAAGAGGATTAGATGTCCTTGCAGAAGCCTCTGAGTTCATAGGATAATTTGCATGAGGACATGCAAAGAGACAGCAGTGGGGGTATGTTGAGCCTCAAAATTGTGCTTCCCTTCACCTCATTTTACCTCATTTTTCCCTTGTCCATTGCTATCCTAGACCCAATTGATCAATGAATATAGTTAAAATTACTTCTAGAATGATTTACATGACTGACTTGCTAAGTTTTGTGATTTTTTCCATTGTAAATCATTTTGACCGGAACTAGCTGCAGAATGCAGACATTCCGTAGCTAACCGGCGATTCTGCAGCTATCTTCACATTTGAGTATGTTCCAGGTGGCCTCTCAAGAAAAACCGCATATGGGCATAATCCACGTCATGTCTACATGGTTCGTTGCTCATCATGGAGGAAGAAACGAATTCGGGGTACGGTTTTGGAACGTGGGAACACATTTAGGAAAGCAGACTTCTATTAGGACTGTCTCAGTCCAGATGTCTTTTTCCTCTTCACACAGCCACTTCAAGAGTCCTAATGTGATTCTGATAAGGAAAGACAGTGTTCCTGAATTGTTGCAAGTCTTGTTATGTGCATTTGCTTTATAAACACTTGGGAAACCGAGATTTGATGTTAGATTTTATGCTAGATTTTGTTTAGACTCTGTGCTACATTTCTGAAGACACAGAGTGTTATGTTCAAGTTCTTTCATCTTTAATGAAGCAGACAGTGTTGTTGTGAAGGCGTTGATTTAATTTGGAGTTGAATTCCGTCAGGTGGTAGAGGGCCCCTGCCTCTTGCACGGACTTATTTTGCATAAATTAGATAAGTCTTCTAGCTGCCTTTACGTTTTGAATTTGAATTAATAGTTGTTTTAATTAGCTACCGTAGTTGTACTCATTCTAACTCTTCCACAAGAAGAAGCTCTTCCAAAAGACTATAATGATGAATGGGAAATGACTATAGTATTGTAGGATTAGAAGTTGAATTCATAGTTGTTTTTAATTAGCTACTGTAGTTGTACTCATTCTAATTCTTCCACAAGAAGAAGCTCTTCCAACAAATTATAATTATGAATGGGAAATGGCTATAGTAATGTAGGACTTAGTTGTAGTTTTTTTTGTTCATCATCACAATTACACTTGTTCCAATCACTCTTCCACAAGAAGAAACTCTTCCAAGAAATTATTAAGAAGTTCAAGACATGACCGTGATAATGAATGATTTAGTTGTGTGTTTGTACTAAGTATCATCTCTGTTCTTGCTCTTAAACGCTTGCCCAAGACATCATAATGACGAGGAGGATATGGATATGATATCTTAGTTTTTCATTTGCTTTCAGTCCTTTATGTTTGCATTTGCACTCAATTACACAGTCAGAATTGTTCTAGCTCTTCCAAAAGAAGGAATTATTCCAAAATATCAATAATTATGGACAAACAGATTGTGTAATTTCATAGAATAATGCATGATAGCATAGTTAGGATGCTCCGGAGTTTCATTGCACTTAATTCATGATTCAGTTATTTTATTTTGGGTTTGATAATGACTTGTAGTTTAACACTGTTTTAGGTTAGTGACACCTTAGGTTTGGTTGTAGTTCAACTCATTGCATTTGCACTCCACATTCAATTGTTATTCACTGCACATTACATTATTTTAGTTGTTAGGATTAACAAAACATCCTTCATTATTCACAAACCTCTTCTTGTTCTAAAATCCATAATTGATCTATAACCATATGAACAGAAGACAACATCATTTTAAGGCCTGAAGTACCTCTACAATTTCTTCATCATTTCATAAACAAAGCTCTCCCTCAAAAGACTACTTTGAAAAAGAAATCAATAACTCTTGAGTAAAGGTTTTGTGACATTCAATTAAATTGCAGAATAGAACTAGGAACTAGTCCTAGAATAGAAGATCTTAGGATGGTATCAATGTTTTTCCTCCAAATCTATTTCAAATCTCTAATTAAGGACAAAAATGTTGCATCATTGTAAGATTAGTTGTTTAACTGTTTAGTTAGAGGATTTGCATACTTAGTGATCATTTCTCAAGTTTAGTTTGTGTTTTGAATCATTTGTTTGAAAGTCATTATCAAGCTTTGCTTTTATTTAGTCATAGTTTAGATTCAGCTTCAGTGTTTCCAATTGCATTTGCCATTTGTTATCCATCAACTAGGTTTAACTCTGTTTTTAATCATCAGCTCATTTCCATCAACTTTTTAGGCATTTTACTTGTGAACATAAAACCACCAAAAGACCAAAAACATCACAAAACACTACACACAACGCATTAGGAAAAAAACACCTAGGTACATACAGTACACTTCACTTCAGCAGTTTACAAATCCTGGTTGACAATTAAATGAGCTCAGTTTAGGAGACTAGATTGAGACCAAACATTTTGGCGTCGTTGCCGGGGAAGTGAAAACTAGGTAACCTTTGTTTCTTAGCATCCAAAAACAATTTTATGCGTAGGGAGAGAGATTCAAGGGGAATATTTATAAGCAGTAGAGGCAGAAGTTTGATTTCTAGAACACCACTTGTTTCATATAGATCCAAAGCTAGTACACCTTCAACTCAAACCCATCTTCCATCCTCCCTTGATCCCGGACTTCTAGAAAATCTAAGGTCAACTATTCCATTAGAGAAACCTTCCACTTCATCCACTGAACCTGCCATAGAAGAAGATTTAAAAACTCCTGTTAGGAACACAAACCTTTCCACTTCCACAGGAGAGTCAACCATGGCAGAAGAAGGGGGAGGAGGAGTTTTTAATGGAGAACACACATTATTTGGAGGTAGAGGTAGAGGTAGAGGAGAAGGAGGTAGAGGTGCAGATGGAGGAAGAGGTAGAATAGGAATCTCTTTTGGGTTCCCTTTACTTGATGAAGAAACCAATACAACCATGAAAAACATTTCACCCTCTGTCCTTCCAAACTTCTATGGACTTAAAACTGAAGATCCTGAAACTTTCTTATTCGAATTTGAAGTGTTGTGTAGGACTTATGACTACTTACAAGATGCTCAAAAACTGAAATTATTTCCTTCAACTTTGAAGGGAGCAACATTGAAGTGGTTTATGAGTCTAATCAGTAGCTCTATTAGAACATGGGAAGACATGAAACAAGCATTTCTAGAGAGATACTTGGATTATTGTATGCCGGTTAATCATAAGGAAGAAGTGTTCAAGATGTTACAAAAAGAAGATGAAAATTTGGAAGATTTGTTGGAAAGATTTCATTACAACATAAAAAGGGAAAAAATGGAAAATCTAGATCAAGACACCTTAAAAGCTCTTTTGTTGAAAACAATTAGGGATGAATGGTTGGATATCCTTAACATGATGGGAAAAGGGGATATATCACAACTCACATTACCTGAAATATCGGAGTTACGTATTAACCTTTCAAGAGGGAAATCTAAAACTGTCAAAGGTCCAAGAGATCCCGCTCTTGTAAGGGCAAGTAAATCTTCCTCTGGGACAGTAAGTAGATCAGAAATTGGACACATGCTTGATGATTTTAAGTCTGAAATCTTAGGGAGTCTTAGTGAACAAATAGATACCCTCAAGATACAAAACAAGCAAAAGGCTGAATCTGATGCCTTGGCAATCTTTTGTCCCAAATGTAGAAAGAAACATGCCTTGAGAGAATGTCCTTTAGATGTAAAAGTTGTAGAAACCTATGTCATTTGTTCTGAGAAGCATGAGACCAAGAATTGTCCTTCTCTTCCTGGTCTCAAGGCTGTTTTTCAAGAAGAAACTCCTACAGATTCCACAGAGTCTCTTAACTTTGTATCTAGAAGACCTTGGCAAGGACCTTAGACACAAGGATTCCATGATCAAATGTATAATCAACCTCCACCTTGGAATTCTTGGCAGCAACCTTGGCCCCAATTTCAAAATCAATCTCAAGCTTGGGCACAAGGATCACAAAGTCCCTATGGAAGATACACTCCATACTATCAATATCCACCATCCTATCCATCATATCCACATTTTTATCCTCAAAATCCTCAACAAAATTTTCCTCAAAATCTTCAACAAAACTTTCAACAAAATCCTCAACAACATCATCAGAACCAACCACATCAAAATCAACCACTTCCATTACCATTCCCTCAAAAATCCAATCAATTGCCAGCTCAACCCATATCAAACCCCAATAATAAAAACCCTCATAATACATACATGATAGAAGGTCAACAGTTTCCAACTTATTTAATTACTCCTCTAGACCTTAGTGATGTTCAACTTAGGTCTGGAAGGATACTTGAGAAGAGGAAACCTTCTGTTATCATACAAGAACAAGATAATTCTGAGGAAGACTCCCTACGGGTTAATAAAAGTCTTGAGGAAGACACATCCTTTCAAGACCAAAACATTGAAAAACTAAAACAAAAAGATCCAATAAATCCAACTCCTGTACTAGAGCAACCATCCACATCTACTTCTATACCTCCCTTTCCGGAAAGATTACAAATTGATAAAGGTGTAGAAAAACAAACCATGGTGCCTAATTATGATTTCTTAAATGAATTGAGAAATGTTTGCATTAAAATTCCATTATTGCAAGCCATCAAGGAAATCCCAATTTTAGCCAAAACAATAAAGGAGTTGAGTATGAAGACAACAAGAAAAAGAATAAGAGAAACCAAGAAAATCCAACTGGTAGGACAAATAGCAGACATTATGATGGGCAAGATTGCTATTCCAAAGTATCTTGACCCAGGAAATCCAGTTGTCAAAATTCACATCAACGGAATTGAAATTCAAAACACACTCATTGATTTAGGATCAGCAATAAACATCATGAGTAGACAAATCATGGACAAACTGAAACTTCCTAATCTTCTCTTTACACCCACACTGTTACAATTAGCAGATAGATCGGTGATCAAACCATATGGGGTAATAGAAGATATTCCAATGTCCCTATATTCTTGGGAATACCCTGTGGATTTCATGATTCTAACTCCCAAGAATAATCTAGGAGGCCATCCTGTTATATTAGGAAGACCTTGGTTGGCTACAGCTGATGCTTTCATTAGTTGTAGGTCCGGTGATATGTATATTTCTGATGGTAGTTCAACAAAGAAATTCACTTTATATCCTCCAGCTAGGACAATTACAGATCTAGATGACACTCAATGGATAGAGGATGAAGAATATTTACAACCACTCTTCACAATTTCAGAAATTAGTGAAGATAATCGAATTCTGAATACTCTAGAAAAATTTGAATCTTCTCCAGAACACAAACATGAATCATTTCAGGAGGGATCCAATATTTAATTTTTGTCATCTAGGCAGATGTCTCTTCATTCTATGGACAAATTTGGCAGCTCTACAAGTGAAATTTTTCCAGGCAAAACTTTGAATATAAACAAGAACCTAGAAAAATCTCAACAAGAAGAGTTAATCAAAGTATTACAGAGACATTCTTCTGCATATGCATGGGAATACACTGACATGAAAGGGATAAGTCCCAAGACTTGTACTCATCATATCTATATAGAGGCAAATTGTAAACCAATCAGACAGCCTCAAAGACGGATGAATCCAAATCTTAGGGAAATCGTCAAGGAATAATTGCAACAATTGTTAAATGTTAATCTCATCTATCCTATTTCAGATAGTCAGTGGGTTTCTCCTTTGGTGATTGTGCCTAAGAAAAATGGAAAATGGATGGTGTGTGTTGACTACCGAGAACTGAATAAAGCTACTCTTAAAGACCATTTTCCCTTACCTTTCATAGATCAAGTATTAGACACATTAGCTAGCAAAAATTACTTTTCATTCCTAGATGGGTTTAGTGGTTACAATCAAATCCAAGTAGCACTTCAAGACCAAGATAAAACCACATTTACTTGTCCTTGGGGTACCTATGCCTACCGAGTATTGCCATTTGGATTATGCAATGCACCTGCAACATTCCAAAGGGCAGTATTAGGAATTTTTTCTGATCTAATACATGACTGTGTAGAAGTGTACATGGATGATTTCACAGTTTATGGGGACACATTTGAAGAAGCTTTAGAAAACTTGGAAAAAGTCTTAAAAAGATGTCAAGAAGCAAACCTTTCACTTAGTCATGAAAAATGTTTTATGATGTTTACTGAAGGTATTGTTTTAGGGCACCACATTTCAGGGGATGGGATTAGACCTGACAGAGGCAAAAGTTGAAGTCATTTCTAACCTATCCATTCCAAGTTGTCAAAGAGATGTTAGAAGTTTTCAGATTTATTGTATATTATCGGAGATTTATAGAAAACTTCACCAAAATAGCATCTCCTCTCTTCAAATTACTCACCAAATATTGTGAATTTAAGTGGACTTCTGATTGCCAGTTAGCTTTTGAAACCCTGAAAACCAAAATTTCTGAAGCACCTATATTAAGGGGACCTAACTGGAAGTTACATTTTCATATCTCAACAGATGCTTCCGATACAGCTCTAGGAGCAGTATTGGGACAGAAAGATTTAATTCCCTATGCCATCTATTATATCAGTAAAAATTTGACTCCTGCAGAGTTAAACTATACTGTAACTGAAAAAGAGTTTTTAGCCGTTGTTCATGCCATAAACAAATTTAGACACTATATAACAGGCTATGAAACTTTTATTCACACTGATCATTCTGCAATTAGATACCTAATGAACAAATCAATTACTAATGGCAGAGTTATAAGATGGTTGTTACTCTTACAAGAATTCAACATTACTATTCTAGATAGGCCCGGAAAACAAAACACAGTAGCTGATTTCCTATCTAGACTCCAAAATATCAAAGATGACACTCCGGTTGAAGATCAATTTCCTGATGAATATCTTTTTGCAATCTCTACTCAAACTCCATGGTTTGCCGATATTGCTAATTATTTAGTTTCAGGAAAATTTCCTTCAATTATGAATGCAAGGGATAAAAGAAAAATCATTTGTGATAGTGCAAAATATTCATGGGTTGCTAATGAGTTGTACAAGACAGGTCCAGATTTGATCATTAGAAGGTGTGTTCGTGAAGATGAGATGCCTGAGATTCTCAAGGTATGTCATGATGAACCTTGTGGCGGACACTTTGCAGATAAGAGGACAGCCTATAAGATCCTTAATTTAGGATATTATTGGCCATCCTTGTTTAAAGATGCTAAGGAGTATTTCAAAAGGTGTGACAGTTGCCAAAGGGTAGGGAAACCTTCTCCTTCAGGTGAGATGCCATTACAACCTCAGGTACACATTGAACCTTTTGAAAAATGGGCTTTGGATTTTGTAGGACCTATTAGTCCTCCATCAAGACAAAAGAAATACATATTAGTTTGCACCGATTATGTTACTAAGTGGGTAGAAGCTAAACCATTACTTGTTGCTAATGAATCATCTGTAGTTACTTTTCTTTTTGAGGATATTTTTACTCGTTTTGGTGTCCCAAGGGAAATTGTTACAGATCAAGGAGCTCAATTTACATCAAGGCTAGTGGAGCAAATGATGGAGAAGTACAAAATCAGACATAGAACATCTACTCTTTATCATCCACAAGCAAATGGTCAAGTGGAATCCACTAATAAGGTCATTGAAGGAATCCTAACAAAGACTGTTCATCTACATAGAAGAGATTGGGTAGATAGGCTTCCTGAAGCCTCGTGGGCCTATAGAACTACATGGAGAAATACAACAGGCCATACTCCTTATGAGCTTGTTTATGGAAAGCAAGTTTTGTTTCCCATAGAGTTCCAAATTCAAACCTTCAAGATGGCAGTTCAGCTAGGACTTGATTTAACGGAGGCACAAAGGCATAGACTGGAGCAAATTAATGAATTGGATGAAATCAGACAAGATGCAGTTCAGAAAACAAGTCTAGTCCAACAGCAAAGGGCTAGATGGCATGACAAGAACATCAAAGAGAAGAAATTCAAAGAGGGTGACTGGGCTCTCTTGTTTGATTCAAAATTCAAGGATTTTCATGGTAAATTTCAGACACATTGGCTTGGGCCATATGAAATTGTTGAAATTTTTGATAATGGGGCAGTCAAAATCAGAACTATAGATGAAGAAAAGGTCACTTTTCTTGTGAATGGGCGCAGATTGAAGATATACCACAAACCACTCTCAAGAGAAGAATTTGTCAAGAAGTTCCAAGAAAGCAATGATGTGAAGTTAATGAAGAAGAATCTCTCTTCTTCATCAACTTGATTAAATTTTCTGAAGCATTTCTTTAAAAAAAAAAAAAAATAATAAAAAAATAAATAAAGGTATAAACATGAAAACCAATCATTGATTGGCATGTTTATACAGAAAAGATAGGGTGAAAATCAGAGTCTCTCTGACACTCTAACTTTTCCCATTTTTGTTTGTACTAGCAGCTGTTACAAAAATCATAAGTTCAGTACCATAGTGCTTATGATTCATCTCATTTCATTTCACTCCATTCACTTATCCATTCATACTCCATTTCATTCATTCACTCATGTTCCACTTCATTCCAAGTTTTCATTCATCTCATTCCATCCTCCATCCATCTCATTTTCATGACAAAATTTAGAGTTTGATATCTTGCTGTAAATAAATAAAACATGTCATAGATTACAGGGCAGTTCTTATGTTCTTTCACTCCATTTCATAAACTGAATCCATTCCATTTCATCATCCACTTCATACATATCATAATCCATCATCCATCTTCATTCATACCATATAACATCTCACCCATATTCCAAACACACTTCATTCCATGATCAAAATGCTCTACAGGAACATTCTGCAGCTCAACAGACATTCTGCAGCTGATCAGCCTTTCTGCAGCCAGACAGTCTTTCCGCAGCTACAAACCCTGAAGGCATCAATCAGCAGACATTAGAATTGCAACAAAGTGACCCAGTGTATCCATGAATCAAAAGCATCAAAGAAGGATAATGAAGACTCTTCCAAAGGGGAACAAGAAGACAAAGATTACAAAAATCAAAATGAAAGCAGAGGTAACAAGTTTAAATTATAATGGCATTTCATTAAAGTTTAGCATAGTTTTAGTTATGGATTGTTCGAAAAGGTTGTTTTAATTATTTTTATTGATCAATACCAATAAACCCTCCACAGACTTTGGATTAAAATTTCTCATTTCAAATTTCATATCGGATATCATTTAAGCGGTTAAAAAATAGCCGAGGTATTTGAATTCTCCACGTCTCTTAACCAAATCATTCAATGATGATTCCCTCTGCCGTCGTAAAAATCTACGCCGTCTCTTCAATCATTAATACATTCCCTCCACCTCACTCCACTACTTCATTCCGTGACCACTGCCACCACTCCATTCTGTAGCCGGAATTTCATTCCGTAGACAGAGATATTTTTAACACCGAGAGCAGAGCCAAAGGATATCAGTTTGAATAGCATTGAGCATTGTAAACGCAGAGCAGAGCAGAAAGGTAAATTTGGAGGCATAACAGTGTGAGGACTTGAAGCCACTTGATTCCGTGGGCAGACAAAATATCACTGTGGGCAGAGTTTGAGCATTTTCACTATAAACACAGAAGTGTAGCAGTGTGGAGTTTGAAGTCTTTTGTCACTAGAAGACAAAGGTGTTGCAGTGTTGAATTCAAAACCATTTGCTACCAAGAGCCAGAGGTATTGCAGTGAAGAAGTTGAAGCCAGTTGTCATTGTCAAACAGAGACATATCAGTCCAAGGTTCAATTGTCAACAGAGGCATATCAGCCCAAAGTTTTGAAGTTGTTACCACTATAAATCAGAGGTATGTCATTCCAAAGTTGAAGCCATTTTCATTCAGAACTTGAAGCCATTTCAATTCGAAGATGAAAGTCATTATTTTTGTGGGTAGAAGAGTGTTAATTTGAACTTTGAAGAAGCAATCATGGGTTTCATTGTAAGGGCTGAACCAGTGGGTTCAAAATATTTAGAAGGCTACCCTCAATGCAAAGAAATGTTACAACAAATAGGATGGCTTCAATTTTTGGAGAAATTTAATGGCTTCCACAAGGAAGTCACTAAAACATTTGTAAGATCATTTCAAGGAACCGAAGTTGAAGTGGGAGATGTCAAATTTACTGTCACTGAAGTTTTCATTGCAGAGGCTACAGGGTTGCTCAGAACTGGAGAGAGATGGTTCAAAAATAGAGAATTCCACAATGACTCCTGGAAACAAATTTTAAAAACACCAGGTATGTATGTTACTATATTTAAGAAAGGAATTCCCAGTTCTGCATTGAAAAATAAATGGAGAAACATACTACTTCTTCTACAAAAATTTATTACATGTGAGGGTAGATATGGAACATTTTATGTCTACCACATTAGACTAATGATGCATTTTTTGGGGGAAGACTTAAACCTACCATATTTCTTGCTTCAAAGTCTAAAGAAGATGGCTTCTTGTGTCCAAAGAAGGGTTCAATTTTTAGAAACAACCCTATATCATCATGGTTTGGTCAAAATTCTGATTGAACATCATCTAGCTAAAACAAATGATACATGCGACGATTTCTTAATAAGAAATCATTTTGAAGAAGCAAAAGAACCATCACCTGAACCACAGCCTACAAGAAGAAGTAGAAAATGGAGGGCTTCAGAAGTTGAAATTGACAAAACAGTCCAAGAGAGCAGTGAGGAAATCATTTTAGAAAAGCTGACTCAAATCAAGAGACAGCTTAAGGAAGAAAAGGTAATCAAGAAATCTGCCATGGAGAAAGGAGAGGGATCTTCTCAGCCTAGAAGAAGCCACAGACTAAAGGGGAAACTGAAGAAAATACTAATCAAACAAACAGGGGTAATCAATATAGAAGATGAAGAAACATCCATTGAAGAGGATGTTGAAGAGGATTTTTATGAAGGAACCCCTGAAATTGACCCTGCTCAACAGGAAATTTATGACTATGTGGAAACTTTAGAGAGGAGAGCTTCAGAAAGCAGAGAGAGAACCCCCAGTCCTCCACTGTTTGAAATAGATATATTAAGAAGGGATAGGTATGAGTTGGAATTACTGAATAGACACATCAAAAATGAGAATGAAATTCTCAAGGATCAAGTCAAGCTCAAAACTGATATGAACTCAACCTTATCCCTGCATATAGACAAAGTGGAGAAGACCAATGAGAAGTTGAAGACAAGGAACAAAAGGTTAATCAGGGCACTCACCAACCTAAGGTTCAAACTTGTTAGCAGGAAACCCAGAAGATCTCTAGCTTCCAGACAAAGGAGAAGAAGAGGATTAGATGTCCTTGCAGAAGCCTCTGAGTTCATAGGATAATTTGCATGAGGACATGCAAAGTGACAGCAGTGGGGGTATGTTGAGCCTCAAAATTGTGCTTTCTTTCACCTCATTTTACCTCATTTTCCCTTTTCCATTGCTATCCTAGACCCAATTGATCAATGAATATAGTTAAAATTACTTCTAGAATGATTTACATGACTGACTTGCTAAGTTTTGTGATTTTTGCCATTGTAAAGCATTTTGATCGGAACTAGCTGCAGAATGCAGACATTCCGTAGCTAACCGGCGATTCTGCAACTGCCTTCACGTTTGAGTATGTTCCAGGTGGCCTCTCAAGGAAAACCGCATATGGGCATAATCCACGTCATGTCTACATGGTTCGTTGCTCATCATGGAGGAAGAAACGAATTCTGGGTACGGTTTTGTAATGTGGGAACACATTTAGGAAAGCAGACTTCTATTAGGACTGTCTCAGTCCAGATGTCTTTTTCCTCTTCACGCAGCCACTTCAAGAGTCCTAATGTGATTCCGATAAGGAAAGACAGTGTTCCTGCATTGTTGCAAGTCTTGTTATGTGCATTTTCTTTATAAACACTTGGGAAACCGAGATTTGATGTTAGATTTTATGCTAGATTTTGTTTAGACTCTGTGCTACATTTCTGAAGACGCAAAGTGTTATGTTCAAGTTCTTTCATCTTTAATGAAGCAGACAGTGTTGTTGTGAAGGCGTTGATTTAATTTGGAGTTGAATTCCGTCAGGTGGTAGAGGGCCCCTGCCTCTTGCATGGATTTATTTTGCGTAAATTAGATAAGTCTTCTAGCTGCCTTTACGTTTTGAATTTGAATTAATAGTTGTTTTAATTAGCTATCGTAGTTGTACTCATTCTAACTCTTCCACAAGAAGAAGCTCTTCCAAAAGACTATAATGATGAATGGGAAATGACTATAGTATTGTAGGATTAGGAGTTGAATTCATAGTTGTTTTTAATTAGCTACTGTAGTTATATTCATTCTAATTCTTCCACAAGAAGAAATTCTTCCAAAATATTATAATGATGAATGAAAATGGCTATAGTACTGTAGAATTTAGTTGTAATTTTTGTTGTTCACTATCACAGTTACATTTGTTCTAATCACTCTTCCACAAGAAGAAACTCTTCCAAGAAATTCTTAAGAAGTTCAAGACATGACCGTGATAATGAATGATTTAGTTGTGTGTTTGTACTAAGTATCATCTCTATTCTTGCTCTTAAACGCTTGCCCAAGACATCATAATGACGATTAGGATATGGATATGATATCTTAGTTTTTCATTTGCTTTCAGTCCTTTATGTTTGCATTTGCACTCAATTACACAGTCAGAATTGTTCTAGCTCTTCCAAAAGAAGGAATTATTCCAAAATATCAATAATGATGGACAAACAGATTGTGTAATTTCATAGAATAATGCATGATAGCATAGTTAGGATGCTCCGGAGTTTCATTGCACTTAATTCATGATTAAGTTATTTTATTTTGGGTTTGATAATGACTTGTAGTTTAACACTGTTTTAGGTTAGTGACACCTTAGGTTTGGTTGTAGTTCAACTCATTGCATTTGCACTCCACATTCAATTGTTATTCACTACACATTAGATTATTTTAGTTGTTAGGATTAACAAAACAACCTTCATTATTCACAAACCTCTTCTTGTTCTAAAATCCATAATTGATCTATAACCATATGAACAGAAGACAACATCATTTTAAGGCCTGAAGTACTTCTGCAATTTCCTCATCGTTTCATAAACAGAGCTCTCCCTCAAAAGACTACTTTGAAAAAGAAATCAATAACTCTTGAGTAAAGGTTTTGTGACATTCAATTAAATTGCAGAATAGAACTAGGAACTAGTCCTAGAATAGAAGATCTTAGGATGGTATCAATGTTTTTCCTCCAAATCTGTTTCAAATCTCTAATTAAGGACAAAAATGTTGCATCATCGTAAGATTATTTGTTTAACTGTTTAGTTAGAGGATTTGCATACTTAGTGATCATTTCTCAAGTTTAGTTTGTGTTTTGAATCATTTGTCTGAAAGTCATTATCAAGCTTTGCTTTTATTTAGTCATAGTTTAGATTCTGCTTCAGTGTTTCCAATTGAATTTACCATTTGTTATCCATCAATTAGGTTTAACTCTGTTTTTAATCATCAGCTCATTTCCATCATCTTTCTAGGCATTTTCCTTGTGAATATAAAACCACCAAAAGACCAAAAACATCATAAATCACCCATAAAACCACCAAAAGACCAAAAACATCACAAAACACTACACACAACGCATTAGGAAACAAACACCTAGGTACATACAGTACACTTCACTTCAGCAGTTTACAAATCCTGGTTGACAATTAAATGAGCTCAGTTTAGGAGACTAGATTGAGACCAAACAGAATTACCATAATAAAGGAACTTAAAATAAACTCTTGAAATAACTCGTTCTGAAGAGGCAAGCATGTTTATATTCTGAAGAGGAACTTAGTAGAGAATTTATTAATACTCCTCCATTCAAATCAGGTTGGTATCAGAGCTACAGTTTTATTGTTAGTTTGTGTTTCTTTGTGCAAAGAGGGTTTGACTATTTGCGAGGTGAAAATGCTTACAAGGTTGAAACTCCGGAGAGGAGAAGGAAAAATTATTGGTGCAGATTCCCAAGTTGGAACAAGGAGAAGGAGGCCAGAGTTTCCACAACCTATGTTGGGAAAAATACTGAGGGGGGGGGGGGGGGTGAATTAATGTTTAGATCTTACTGAAATCTTTTAATTTTTCTTTGCTGAATTCCATACGCATCTTTTATGAACCCAACTCACGTATACACACACATATACCAAAAGTAACTAACGTATACTGATATTATTTTATTGTTTTAGAAACACTTTTCAGAAACAATCTTTAACTCAATTTATCAGTGATGCATCTGTTAGATAATCATCAAATATGTGCAGTAACATCAGAATAAAACACCACACAATAGCAACACATATGAACACCAAGATTTAAGGTGGAAACCCAATTCGGGAGAAAACCACTGTTGTTGTCGTCTCTGTCTTCAATATTTATTATATGGAAAAATGATTACAATTTTTTACGGATGCTGACTCATATAAGTACGCAGGCATCTACCTGCAGAAGGTTGCAACCTTCTCTCATTTTCCAGCTGCTACTAGAAGGGAGCTACAACCCCCTAAACTCGTTTATTCTCTCATTGGTCAAATTTCTACATAATCAACTTAGCAACATATAGCGGAAATAACCAGAAAACCTCTGCAAAAAGCTTCAGAAAATCCCAACTTTCATACGCGTTTTTGCTAAGACGAAGCCGCGTATATACACGTTTTCACCATGACGAACTAGTGTATATATCTATAAATATGAATTTTTCAAAATGTATCAGATCTATAGGACTTACCCAGATTTCTTCACTTTACTTCAACAAGCATGTGCCAGATCATAGATCTAATCATTTCTTCAATAAATCATGCAGGTACATAAGCATTTCAGATCTAGAGATCTTGATCCATCATTTTATCCAAGGGTGCATCATAACTTTTGAATTATCAATAAGAACAGAGTTCATCCCATGCAGATATACCTCAGAAAAATATTTAGTAACAACCCTTACATGTGCACACTTTGCACTATGATCTTCTTCTCCTTCTATAGATTTAGCTTTTACCAATACCATGAGTCAAAACCACACAACAACCTATGGCATTCTTGGATGGAATCAAATAAACAACTCAACGTTCAATACTGTGGACTAATACCATGGTAATTTCCCTTGGTATCAAACCTTTTGGAGCGCAAAAGGCATACACGACTTGGAACTTACTTATCCGCATGCATACGTGACTCGTCCTTTACAAACCTACGTATATTTCCTACAATATCAAAAATATCCAATCTTCTACTGGTCATTACACAATTCTTTTGATAGATTTCTGAGCTTCTCCAGGAAGACATGCACACCATCCTTCGCTAGAGAGTTGCCATGAAGGACAACATTAGAACATAGGAAACATTTTGCCAACATTCTCCCCCTTTGGACTTGATGGAAACCATGATGGTGTTTGATCGTCTCAATCAGATAGAGACATTAAGCATAACCTTTATTCAAACACCAAAATACTCTCCCCCTTTGACATCAAGAGCAAATGGCATATCAAATATCAAAACAAATTTTTGCAGTTCTGATGTGCACTGAATTGACCATGCTCCCCCTGAGTGTCTGCTGAAACTTCAAACATATTTTCAGTGAAGTACATGATCCAATCAAGAGTAATTACATAATAGACTCAAGTACCCAACTAAGTGGGTTTACAAATTGGAACAAGTCCTTACATGACTTAATATAACAATTTTACATCATGAGTATCAATATTTCCTTTTGCATTAAATTACAGAAATGGCTTTTCATAACCAGGACCAAACAGATCATAAATCAGAAACCAAATCAGAATGCCAACAATGCATCTTCTTCAACAAGGCAGGTGCTCCCCCTAAGCTTTTGCATCCTAAACACTTTCAACAACCAATTCATTAAAGCATCTATATCAAGGAGATAAATATTAGAGAATTATATAGAAAATCAAAACTGAGATTACCCAACAACACCACATCTGGTCTGAATTTTGACCCATAGAATATCTGTCAGCAAAACCCATATGCGGTTTTATGCACAGAAACTCGCGTATATACGCGTTTCGCCTTTATGAAACCAACGTATCTAATTTAATCTTCTGAATTTAAGTAGATTTGATCAGAGAGGAAAATACAACTCCCAGCTTTTGTCTGAGATATTTGAATGCTTCCCTAGGCAAAGGTTTAGTAAATATATCAGCAACTTGTTCTTTGGAGGGAATATACTCCAAATTGACCTTTTGTTCAAGCACTTGTTCACGTAGGAAGTGATACTTGATAGGAATGTGCTTAGTCTTGGAATGCATAACAGGATTCTTTGAGATACTAATAGTACTTGTATTATCACATAAAATGAAGATGGGAGGTGAAAATTTGATTTGAATGTCTTGTAGAGTTTGCATCATCCAAAGGAGTTGTGTGCAACATGATGCGGCAGCCACATATTCTGTTTCTGTTGTAGATAAGGCAATAGAACTTTATTTCTTGTTGAACCAAGATACTAATCGGGGCCCCATATAGAATGCACCACCACTAGTACGTTTTCGATCATCAACATTTCTAGCCCAATCCGCATCTGTGTAAGCATGAAGAGTGAGATCAACATTCTTTGGATACCATAGACCAAAGTCTTGAGTCCCTTGTAGATATTTGAATATTCTTTTTACAGCCTAAAGGTGTGACTCTTTTGGATTAGCTTGGAATCGTCCAACAATCCCAACTGCATGCATAATGTCAGGTCTTGTCCCAGTTAGATAAAGAAAACTTCCAATCATGGATATGTATTCTGGTTGATTCACTGTAGGAGAATCATCATGAGAACTGAGGTTACACCCAGTTACCATTGGTGTACTTACTGGTTTTCAGTCTTCCATCCCATACTTCTTCAGAATTTGCTTAAGGTATTTTTCTTGTGATAAAAATATGCTATCTATTGCTTGTTGCACTTGTAAGCCAAGAAAAAATGTTAGTTCCCCAAGTAAAGACATTTCAAATTCTTGTTGCATAACAGAAGAAATTTTTTGACTCATGGAATCTTCATTACTCCAAAAAAAGATGTCATCAACATATACAACTACTATCAATAGTTTATCATTTTCAATTTTTGTGTATAAGTTGCTATCAACAGATCCCTTTGAAAAACCTTGTTGATGAAGATATTTGTCAAGACGATAATAACATGCCCTTGGAGCTTGTTTGAGACCATATAAATCTTTTTTAAGTTTGAAAAGAGGTTTTTCAACATTTCCAAAAATGAATCCTTCTGGTTGTTCTATATAAACTTATTCTTCTAGATCACCATTGAGGAAATCAGATTTAACATCCATTTGATAAACTTTGAATTGTTGAAAGCTTGAAAAGGCAAGAAACATTCTTATGGCTTCAAGTCTAGCTACAGGAGAAAATGTTTCTTCAAAGTCTATACCTTCTTGTTTAGCATACCCTTTACAAGCAAGTCTAGCTTTGTTTCTAATAACATATCCATTTTCATTTAACTTTTTTTTAAATATCCATTTGTTCCAATAACATTTTTATCATGAGGTCTTGGAACCAATTCCCAAGTATGATTCTTTTCAATCTGATCAAGTTCTTCATTCATGGCTTGAATCCAAAATTCATTTTTTCTAGCTTGATTGATATTCTGAGGTTCAATAGTGGATAGAAATGCCAGATAGCTAGGAGATTCCACAAGATTTCTTCTTGTTTGGACACCTGATCCCTTTTTTCCCAAAATTTGAGATTCTGGATGATTCTTTTGAACATACCTGGATGGAGCTTTTTCAGATAGATCATCTTCAGTTGATTCATAGGGTTCCCCTTCCATGTTGTTGCTATTTGATGTAGGAGGATATACATCATCATCATCATCTTCATTTGTTGTTGGTATTTCCCTTTTAGGAGCTGAGAGAGACTCATCAATTACAACATCAATGCATTCAACAATCTTCCGAAGTCTTTTATTGTAACATTTATATGCTTTACTTCTAGAAGAATAGCCAAGAAATATTCCTTCGTCTGCTCTAGGTTCAAACTTACCAAGTTTTTCATCATTGTTCTTGATAAAATATTTGCTTCCAAAAACTCTAAAATGCTTTACAGTTGGAAGATTACCATTCCAGAGCTCATAAGGAGTTTTATCACTGTTCACATGAACATGAGCCTTGTTAAGAATATTTAATGCGGTATGTGCTGCTTCTCCCCAAAAGGTATCAGGTGTTCCAGAATCATCAAGCATAGCATGAGCCATTTGTTGAACTGTTCTATTCATTCTTTCTACAACGCCATTTTGTTGTGGGGTTACAGCTACAAAAAACTGTGTTTTTATGCCATGTTGTTCACATGAATCAAAGAATTCATCTGATATATATTCCCCTCCACGCTCAAATATAAGACATTTGATTTTTAGATCTAATTCATTTTCAACCGGGGCTTTGAAGATCTGAAATTTTTCAAATGCTTCATCTTTGTGTTTTAGTAACCCAATCCAACACATTCTAGAGAAGCCATCAATAAATAGAATACAGTGTTGTTCTCCACGGGGTGAATTTTTCCTCATAGGTCCACATAAGTCAGTATGTATGAGTTCAAGAGGCTTACTTGATGATCCTTATTTGGCATTGAATTGTACTATGGTTTTCTTACCGAATTGGCAAGATTTGCATATGGTACTTTCAGGCAAAGTGATGTGGGGAAGATCACGAACTGCTTTGAGTCTGCTAGATTTTCTGATTTGAGAGAAACTTAAATGCCCCAATATTCTGTGCCATAACCAATTTTCTGAAGATTTACCCAAGTAACATTGTTCTTTGCAACCTTTCAATACATACAGATTGCTTGGTGTTCTAGTTCCTTTTATTACTGTTTTTCCTGCATCAAGTTCACTTACTACACATTCTTTTGAAGTAGAGACAAATTCATTTCCTTGATCACACATTTGACTCACACTGAAAAAGTTATGTTTTAATCCATCCACATACATAACATTGTTAGCTTTTACCTTTTCTTTTAGAAAAACAAAACCTTTTCCTTTAATGACAACTAGAGTATCATTTTCAAAGGTAACATTCTTTTCACTTTCTTGAGCATTGTATGCAAGGAGTTTATTTCTATCACCTGTCATGTTTTTTTATCATCCTCTATCAATGTACCATTGATTTTATTCCCCTTCTGCAAATAAGGCTATGCTACAATTCTCAACCTATAAGTCCTTCTTTCTCAATACCTTGGAATTTGAAGGTACATGCTCTTTTGGTTGAAGTTTGCTCCTACATTCATATTCTCCATGATCAAAGTTATTGCAATAAGCACATTCAATTTCATTTTGAAGAGAAAAGTTGTTATAATTATTCTTCTTTATTCCAGTCTCATTTCTTTGCTTCTTGCTTCTCTAGTCATGATGGTTTTGTATGCAACACATTGAACACCTTTATGACCAAAATTATGACATGAGAAACATTGCCCATTAAAGAAGAAAATTATGTGATCATGAAACCTTCTATTTGTGTTTACCTGCTGATTGGTATTTCTCTTATTGATATTTCTGCTATTGTTCTTTGTATTGAAGTGGTCATGCTTTACTTGTGAAGTTTCTTTGTTCTTTTGCTGAGTGACAGAATGTTGTAGGCTGGCTTTAGCTGCATTTAGATAGCTTGGTGCTGAAGATTGAGAGGATTTTCCGATATATCCAAGACTTGTCTTTACAAAAGGAGAGCGTTGAACCTTGATAATTTCATCTAAGGTTTCAGTTCCTTTAGCAAATCTAATATTTAAAGTTTTCTCTTTCTCAATTTCCTTTCTTAGACTTACTATTTCACATTATAATTTCTCATTGTGCTTCTCCTTTTCTATAAGCTGATTCTTTAGAGTATCTATGGAAATTTTGTTTTCTTCCAAACATATTTTGAGCTGGTTAATTTCTTCAGGAAAATAATTTTTTTCTAGTGCATCCATAAAGGTATCTTTAGCCTCACTCGAATATTTTTCAAAAGCCATGAGTATTCTAACATCTTGATCAAATTCTCCTTCTTCACTATTTGATAGCCCATCACTATCTTCATGAGTATAGTAATTTTTTCTATTGATAAACCGATTCTTATTTACTTTTGCCACTTCCTTTCCTTTTTCATGTTTTTCTTTATGAGGACACTTAGCAGCATAATGACCAACTCTTCCACAAGCAAAACATTTAAAAGGAAGCTTACCTATGAATATTCCAGTGCCAAGTTGTAGCTTCTTTACAAAATTTATCTCATCTTCTTCTGAAACATACCCTGATCCTTCTTGTTCTTATACTTCTTTTCCTTTTGCCACAACTCTAAAGACAACTTCTTTGATTTCAAATGGACCTCCTTTTCTCATTTCACAAGCAGTCAAAATACCATGAAGTTGAACAATAGTAAGAGTTTGTAGATCTTGCTTCTCTTCAATAACAGATACTTTTGATTCAAATTTGGGAGTTAGAGATATTAAAATTTTTTCTACAGTGTCAGTTATGGTTTCACCCAGATTTCTCATATGATTTACAATATCATCTAGATGTAAAAAGAAAATAGAAATGCTTTCTTCATTATGCATCCTGAGATTTTCATATTGAATTCTGAGATTTTGGAGTTTAACACTTTTTACCTTAGCATCACCTTCATAGCTTAGAATGATTTTGTCCCATATCTTCTTTGTTGTATTCAACTACATGACTTTGAAAAATTCTTATTCATTCAGAATTCCCAATAATGCATTGACTGCCTCTGCATTGGTTTCATATTTCTTTCTTTTTGCTGCATCTGTTGGAACTGATGCTAGATATTGATAACCTCCCTCAACTATAGCCCATACATCTTCTCCAAGAGACTGAAGATAGGATATTGTCCTTGTCTTCCAGAAGATTAAATTGTTTCCGTTGAAGAGAGGAGGCCTAATAGATTCTCTCCCATCTTGATTTCTCATCTTAGCTGATATTTCTTCTAGCGATTAAGCTTCTTCAAAAGAACCTGCACTGATACCAATTGTTGAGAAAAATACTGAGAGAGGGGGGGGGGGTGAATCAATATTTAGAGCTTACTGAAATATTTTACTTTTACTTTGCTCAATTCCATACGCGACTTTTATGAACCCAACTCGCGTATACACACGCATATACCAAAAGAAACTAGAGTATACTGATAAAATTTTATTGTTTTAGAAACACTTTTCAGAAACAATCTTTAACTCAGTTTATTAGTCATGCATCTATTAGATAATCAACAAATACGTGCAGTAACAGCAGAATAAAACATCACACAATAGCAACACATATGAACACTAAGATTTAAGGTGGAAACCTAATTCGGGAGAAAACCACCGATGTTGTCGTCTCTGTCTTCAATATTTATTATATGGAAAACTGATTACAATTTTGTACTGATGCTGACTCATATCAGTATGCAGGCATCTACCTGCAGAAGGCTGCAACCTTCTCTCGTTTTCCAACTGCTACTGGAAGGGAGCTACAACCCCCTAAACTCATTTACCAGCCACTACTGGAAGGGAGCTTCAACCCCCTGATCAGAACACCAGCTTCTACTGGCAGGAAGCTTCTATTTCCCTCAGAATCACTGCAGACCACGTTTCATCAATTTTCATACTGGATCAAACAACATCAACACAACTCTTCATACACATTGACAACCATAAACATTACCCAATACTTCAATTAGAACAGTGAGACCATTGTAACCAGATCTCAAAACTAACCTAGACTTCCGAATAAATATGCGGAAATAGACTCAACCCTAAACATTCATCAACTTAAAATGCATATGCTACTTCGCTTCACAGAACCCACGTGTATACGCGCTTTCCTTCACACCAACCTGCGTATAGCACTGTGAATACTATTTTTCAAAATGTAATGAATCTTAGATCCAGATCCAGATTTGAGGCTTTCAGTCAGATATCTTTAGAAATGTAGAACCCTTCATCAGTTAGTCACCATCAACCATGTTTATTCGTTCATTGATTAGATTTGTACATAATCAACTTAGCAAAATATATAGTATTTAAAAAACCCAGATCTACAAGAAGACTTCATTGGCATACAACAGAAATAACCAGAAAACCTCTACAACAGGCTTCATAAAATCCCAACTTTCATACGCGCTTTTTCTAAGATGAAGCCGCGTATATACACGCTTTCACCACGAATAACTAGCGTATAGATCTATAAATATGAATTTTGTAGAATGCATCAGATCTATAGGAATTGCCCAGATTTCTTCACTTTACTTCAGCAAGCATGCACCAGATCATAGATCTAATCATTTCTTCAATAAGTCATGCAAGTACATAAGCATTTCAGATCTAGAGATCTTGATCTGTCATTTCATCCAAGGGTGCATCATAACTTCTGATTTATCAATAAGAACAGAGTTCATCCCATGCAAATATACCTCAGAAAAATATTTAGTAACAACCCGTACATGTGCACACTTTGCTCTATGCTCTTCATATCCTTATATAGAATTAGCTTTTACCAATACCATGAGTCAAAACCACACAACGGCCTATGGTATTATTGGACGGAATCAAATAGACAACTCATCATTCAATATTGTGGGCTAATACCATGGTAATGTCCCTTGGTATCAAACCTTTTGGAGTGAAAAAGGAAAACACGACTTGGAACGTACTTATCCGCGTTCATACACAACTTGGCCTTTACAAACACGTGTATAGTTCCTGCAATATCAAAAATATCTAATCTTCTGTTGGTCATTACACAATTCTTTTGATAGACTGTTGAGCTTCTCCAAGAAGACATGTACACCATCCTTTGCTAGAGAGTTTCCATTAAGGACACCATTAGAACATAGGAAACATTTTGCCAACAATCTCCACCTCAAGTTTCACCTCCAGATATTCCTGAGGCTTTAGTAAGCATGTATCTAGGAGGAGAGTAACAAAAGATGAAGGCTTTAGAAAGGTTTTCTGGGACATGTCAGGGATGGTGAATGTCCTCTATGAAGAGATGAACTCACAACTGCAAGATGAAGGCTTTATACCTTCAAGAGGAGAAGGTTCTCAAACAAATGAAACAACCTTTGAAAGACACAGTAGAGGTAGTGGGCCCAAGCTCTTGGAAAAAATGGGCAGCGAAAAGCGACTTCAAGAGTTAGAGGAGAAAATTTTGGCTCTTCAAATGGAGAACATGGAGTTGAGAAGATTGTTGGAAAAGGATGGAGAGTAGAAGAGGCACATGTGTTTTGTAATGCAACAAGTTCTTCATGAGCAAATTGTAGAAAACCCTACTCCCGTACTAGCGAAGGAAACCTCTAAAGGTAAGCAAGTATGTGGTCATGGTGCAAATGGCGATGTTGCATGTGATTTTTGAAAACTTCTTCAGAACACACACCACATTCCAGTGAATGAAAGTGGAAGGATTGAGTCATCTACAAGTTGGCCTTCATCATCATCATCATAGGGTGAGAATGTGAATGGTAAGCTTAAAGAGGTTATTCATATTTCCAGTACTACTTCTTCTACCCATGTACATAATAATACCTTTGCAACATTTGAGCAACATACCAAGGGTGTAGGTTTGAGGTTGCTCTCCAAGATGGAATATGAAGGTGGAAGCCTTCACATAAAGGGTCAAGGAATTACCAATCTTATTTTGGTTGAGGAAAGGCCAAAATACATGGGGTTGGGTTATGGTCACCATGGGTATGGAGAGTGCTCTAAAAATATTGAACCACATCAATCCTCCAAGAAGGAGATTTCATCACCACGAGAAGATCGTCGTAGCAGTAGCGCTAAAGACATGTATAACTTTCAAGAGGCTTATGCCAAGCATAGTGATTTTGATTATTTGTTAGAGCATTACCTCATGTGAATGGAGGAGTATCAGTAAATGCTCTACTAAGTTCCTCTTTAGAATATAAACATGCTTGCTTCTTATGTGCATAATATTTGTGTTGGGCTACTAATTGGTCATTATTATTATCAATTCTTAACATCTATTTCATCCATTTCTAATGTTCTTTTATCACATTATTTATCATAATTTATTATATAATTCTGTTTCATAATTATTTATGCTCTTTTGGATAAGTAATACTTGTTCTCCTTTATTTTAATAAATTGATGAATATTATTATGAATGATTTTTCTAATGATGGTTTATTAATGAATTGCTTATAACATCACTCACAATTTTAGCCTCCAAGATCTCTTCTAGATTGCAGATTTCATTTTCAGCTGATAATTAAATATTTCAACTTAGAAATTAACTAGGATAAAAAGTGACAATTTTTCATTGGATGTTTTGGGCAAACGAAGAAGAATATTGGAAATATGAGACACGGGTTTTGTGCATAACGGACCCAATTAGTTTTCTGATGCAATTTTTTCTAAAATTTGGTCTTGATCGAGAGAAACATGAGGTTCTTTGAAGGACATATTCAAATATTTTATGTTGTGGCCATTTTCCAAATTTCCCCGATTGTAATTACCAGATTCGATTTGTGCCAGCTAAATCATGATGGAAAGATCTTTTAGATCTCATCTTGTATGGGAAATTAGTTTTTAATCAGTTTTTTGTAAATTTCCATTTGTTGTTTGTATATTTAAAAGACACAAATAAGAGAGAAAAGGGGGATATAACGCATATAGGGAGCAGATCAGATATTTAAGGTTTCCTAGGAGAATGTAACAACATACTTATGTATTTTCCTTTTTTTAGTCTCCTGCATTCTACAGTATGAATAAATGACTATGGATTTTCTACTGTCAGCTGAAAATAGCATTCCTTGACTTACATTTATTTTCATAAATCTCACTGCCTTCATTATCTTCATTTAACCTATCCATTATCTCTCACTTTACCTATTCAAATCACTCTCTTACTCTGAAATTCCATGTTTGACCCTAATTCCCTCATTCTTACCTCTTTTCCTACCCAAAAACCCACTCCCATTGCTAAAAACCTCTCCCCTTTCATTCATTTCCTTTCTTCCATTAAAACAATGTAAAAACCAATTTTTTTACATTGTTTTAAAAATAAAATTTATTCGATTCAAGACCCACTCTTTTAAATAAAATTATGATTATTTAAAACTACCCGACACCCCTTATACGTTTAAAGCCCATGCTTTAAAAAACCTTACCCTTCGTACCCATATAAGCATGGCCCCACCTTATATTAAGCGCTTTCGCTTACTTCTTACCCCGGACCCCGCATTATTTTAAATATCTCGCTCCATTTAAACCCTTGGCCCCACCGTCCTAACTAACTCGTGACCTCCACTCACCTGAACATTGTCTAATCCACTCCTCCAAATCCTATGGCCCACACATCTTTTCACAAAACCAAAATCCTGATGTTTAAAACATTCAAGGGCTTGTGAAATAGGTGGTATTCGTACCCCACATTTCCTCCACGCGTCGACCTAAAATTTTATCACACCCTTGCGAAAAATACCACCTCGCCGCTCTTTCCCTATGTAAAAACCATAACCTGCCTACCACGAAACCATTGACCGCCATTCAAACATGTTTCAAAGCCTCGTGTCACTGCAATAAGCCCCCAAGCCACCGTGTAACCCCTGCAAACCCAGAAAAGCCATAGCTAAATGCAGAAACCAAACGCTACCATTGTCCGGACTCTGTCCATAGCTTAGGGTTTTATTAATAAATTGTTTTTAAGTTTTGCAAGTGCCATGCATATAGATAAATGTGATAAATTTGCATTCCCAGCTCCAAAAACTGTTAAAACAAGGTTCTTTGGGTGACGATCCAGGAGCCTTATTAATTTAAGCGATTAGGAGCGCAATATTAATCAGAAATTAGCAATGGATCATGACCATTAATGATCATATGATTACTCCAAATACAACAAGGTTTCATCAAAGGGCATGGTAAAGGATTAAAGGAGTTTTACAGTAGTTGCACAGAAAATTAAGACAAATTTAAAGAGCACGGTTAAAAAAATAGTGATAGTGAAAAGATTCACCGTGACAGTAAAGGAAAAACGGATTAAAGGATTAATCATAAGATAAAAGGTGAAAGAAAAGACACGGTTAGAAGACAGAGTTAAAACAAAAGGCAGATCAAACAGTGAGATAAAGAAAGAGATGATAGTGACAACAAAGACAACAAAGGCAGTAAAAGGATTAAAGGATAAGAGATACAAAATAAGACAAATTAGAGTTAAAAGACAAATTAAAGGTAAAATGGAAAATCAAAAGCAAATCACCAAAGAAGACAGATCCGAATGACAAGGCCAATTAGCCTTTACTTCTTCCAAACCTCCTTTGGCTACCTAAAGCCTAATTTTGCTAAAGGAAGCTACCTCGGTTAATGTTTTCAATAAGAGATATTTTTAGCAGCTCAGAAGTTATTGTAAAAGTTAAAGTTAAAGGCAAATAGTGAAAAAAATATCTAAAAGTTAGCTCAGCAGTTAAGTCAAAATTTATTATTACAGCAAGTTAGTCAGTGATATTTTGCCTTGGGCCTTGCATGGTCTCAAAGGTGAAGATTGCAATTACTCTGTAATAACTATAGCCTAAAACCCTAGATTAGGATCACCTCCTCAATGGCAGATAAATACTGCATGTATTGTTCATTATTATTGTTGGTTGGTTGGCTAGTTGATTGTTAGGCTGGATTTTGATCAAACTCTGAGTTGCAGAGACTATTGCACTGGAGCATTGTAACTGTTTTGGACATCAGTAATACAAGCACGTTCATAGAATTCTTGAGCTATGTTAATGCTGATGTTATCCCTCTTTATCATTGTTTCTCATTTTTTTACCATATTGTACATCATTTCTCTGATAATAGAACAGAAATTTTAGATTAAGATAAGTTGTTTGGGCACCTTAACTCTGTATGTTTCTATTATCCTTATGTTTTCTTCTACAAGGTTTGATTAAATAAGTCAGGGGTGTCCTTCTCTTTAGTTCCACTTAGCTTGTTTCCTTGAGGTTTACTTAGTAAATTTTAGTCAAATAATTCAGGGGTGTCCTACTCTTTGGTTTTGCTTAAACTGTCTTCTTAAAAGCCTTCTTTGAAGTTTAGTTAAAGAATTCATGGGTGTCCTACTCTTTAATTTTACTGAATTGTTATATTGAATGTTTTCTTTGTCTGAAAGTAATAGCTAAATAATTCAGGGGTGTCCTGCTCTTTAGGATTACTAGATTTTTGTCTTAAAGGTTTTCTTAGTAAAGTTTTGATTAAAGAATTCATAGGTGTCCTGCTCTTTAGTTTCTATTAAACAGTTATCTTAAAGGCTTTTCTTATTGAAGTATCATTTAAAGGATTCTTAATTTCCCTTTAGTTTTACTGAATTCACAACTTGCTGTCATTTCATATGTCATCTAACCTAAAAAGATCCACTTGATATAGCTAGCTTGCCCTATGAAAACCCTTGAAGAGTTGATGTACAATTAAAACCTCTTATGACTCCATATCCCAATGGATTAAGCTTCCCACAGTCTATCTGTTCAACCTACAATCAATCGATAAATTAATCAATCAATCAATTAAAAAAACAGTCCTGAATTTCATAACTAGCCTAAGATCAGAAAACATAAGCATAAAGATAAATAAAATAAGCATAAAACATAGAGAGAGCCTCTCTGAGCCCAGGAAGTCTAGGTCCTTGGACTCCAAAGTGGTTTGATGTGGTTCCTGCTGCTTGTTCTTGCCAATCTTGTAAATTACAGGGAGCCAACATAGTGGCGACCATAATGGGGAATAACCTGAGTTTTTAAAAGAGATTGATATTTCCTCAAGAACTCATAAAACCCCATTCAAATTAAGATGACTCAAGTGTTATCTAAGACTAGTCTCTAGTTGTTGATGGTGGAAAAAAGCCAGTCTCAAGACAGTTAAAATCATCCACCTGGTGACTTCACTGGTTTTTAGTAGGCCTGCTGACTCCACTAGTTTTCTACAGACTTAACTGGGAAATTATTGAGAAAATAATGATATCATCAAAACTCAAATAGAACCTAGTCAAAATACTGTGTGAATAAAGTATTTCTTTCACAGATTGGTTTATTTTTCAAACTGTTATAAAAACTTTCAAACCTCTCTGAACCTTGGGTCCAAGTTCTAGCTTTTAAAAGAATCTGTACTAGATCCCATCCTGACCCAAACCCTCCTGCAATAGTTGACAATCCAGAGCACATCCTAAGGAAATCTCCTAGATCTAAAAATTCAACTGTTAGTAGACCTATTCACAAGGCAAGTTCCCTACTTGAAAACCTTAAAAACTTGCAAGGTATCCTATATGGCTCACCCCTGGAACAAAGTTTGTCCAGGACTAAATCCCAGAGTTGGATAACCCGGATAGTTTTAGACCCATCCATTTTACAACAGAATTTTGTTGTACTAACATCAGCCCCCAGTCATACACCCACTGTTCACCTTCCTCCATTTAACCCTCCACCTCCTCTTGTCAACCCTCCACTTGTTAACCCTCCTTTGTTTCCCCATCCCCCAACCATGGAAACCTGGTATGCCCCATTAGTCCTACCATTACCTTTATTGCCTCTACCATAGGATTATCAATCCAAGATCCCCTTATTTGATGAGAGTAGTTCTACAATTTCTCAACCACATGTGGATAGAATGGAGCACTATTGTGATTGACAAGAGATAGATAATGAAACTATCAAGATGAGAATGTTTGCCCAAATCTTAGGAGGAGAAGCAAAAAAATGGTTTAAAGGCTTAACCCCTAATAGTATCCATGATCTCCCTGCTTTTCATCAGCTATTCCTAAATAAATGGGAAGTCAAGAAGAACCCTCTCCAAATCTTATCATAATATGAAAACATTAAAAGAAACATTGGAGAGAGTGTTCAAGATTACTACACTATGTTCAATAGTGTATATAATGCCCTCCCTACCCACATGAAACCTCCACAAGGTATAGCCCTAATGAAATTTCCAGATGGCTTACCAACTAAGGGAGAGAGACCCTCTTACATTAAAAGATATGCAGAGGGGTGCAGTAAGTGTAGAGGCAAACCTGATTGCCAAAAGGGCTAGAATGAGAAATGAAAAGATAGTCACATATAGGGAAGAGGCTATAGCCTCCACATATGATACTAAGATTGATAACCTTGTCAGAAATATGGAAAGGATGATGGAGAGAATAAACGTGAATGAGAGAGCTTACCCTAGAGAAAACCAAGCAACTCCTCAAAACATAAATCAAAACCAGAACCAAAACCAAAACTTTAGAAGGAACCCCCCTCAAATAAGAAAGAGAGGACCAGACCTGAAAATCAGGTCTCCTTTCCAAGAACACTGTGCTGATGAGAATGAATGGATGATTGAAGAACCAGAACAAAGTCAAATCAATCTAATGGGAGTGAATAATGAGGATATTGTTTTCCTCACTAAGGAATAACAAGGCATGTTTTCCCCAACTCAATTTGAAGAAGAATGCCAAGAATCTGAAGACTATAAACAAGGCTTTGAAAATTCCATCATGGAAGTACATAGGAAATATGACCTCAGAAGCAAGAAAACCCAAGATGCTCCCAAGAGAAAGAACCCTGAAATTTTTGCTAGGAATACCCATGAATCTTATCTCGAAAAGACACCAGAAACTACAAACACAATGGTTAAAGGTTCTGATTAAAAAAAAAAAAAAAAACAATCCAGAAAGCAGCACTAGTAAATCAACTAGTAGCCCTAACAGAACTAATTTAACTGAGACTCACAATGAAAATCAGCAATATGAAATTATTGCAAAAGAAGTGTCTGATAAAACTGATTTAAATCTGCCAAAAACACAGACACCCTTCAGTATTGAGAATGAAATTTCCAAGATAAAAATCTCCATACCTCTTACTGAATTAGTTAGCTAAGATGTATATAGATCCCAAGTTTTGAAAGCTTCAAACGTAGGAGAAAATGTTGATTCTATAAATTTAAATGATGACAAACCTGACCTTTTGTTTGAACCTTAAGTAGAAGGTAAATTCCAACAGGGAGGTGTCCCTCCATTTTATGTTAGTTTGAATATTCATGATAAAATCCTTCACAATGCCATGTTAGATTTAGGAGCTTCTCACAACCTCATGCCAAAGGTAGTTATGGAGAAATTAGGCCTTGAGATAACCAGACCATACAAAGACTTGTACTCCTTTGACTCCAGTAGAGTTAAATGTCTAGGCTTGATCAAAGATCTATGTGTTAATCTAGCACAAATACCAGCCAAGAGCCTAGTAATGGATATTGTAGTGGCTAACATTCCCCCTAAATATGGCATGCTCTTATCACGTTCATGGGGAGCTAAACTTCAAGGCACCCTCCAAATGGATATGACCTATGCTACCATACCAGTATTTAGTCAACCAAGAAGATTATATAGGGAAACTCATATGAAATACATGGTTAGCAGTTAAGAAAATCCTGATAACTCCCCTCTTTATTCTTTCCACACAGACCTTGATTCATTTATCCTCTACAATGATGAAAACATTAATGAACAAGTAGCAGTTGATGAAAAATTAGTGGAAAAAGAAGAGGGATAAAGAGAAGGACAGTCAGACCAAATAGACAAAGAACAACATAATGGCTACCATAAGTATGAAACTGAACCTCTTTGGAGCATGAGCTTTGATGGTTATTGTGGTAAAACTAGTTCAAGGGAAGGTGTTGGGGTTCACAACACTGAGAAAAACCATGCATAGGGCCATTCATACAAACTGAAATTCCAATGTGAAAATAATATAGCAGAATATGAGGCACTCCTTCTAGGGCTACAATTACTCAAGAAATTAGGAGCCAAAAGGATCTTTGTCCATGGATATTTCGAGCTAGTCATTAGGCAGATTAAGGGAGAATATTCAGCTAAACATCATAGTTTAATAGCATATAGGAACAATGCCCTTAACCTCCTAAATGTTAGAAAATTAAATATTACAGAGCAATGCAACACATAAAATATGTGGAAAAATACAAGCACACAAAACACATAAAACCAGAGAGACACAGATATACGTGGTTCACCCAGTTTGGGCTACGTCCACCTCGAACAGCCAGTCCTTCTTTTCTATTATCCAGCAAAAATTGAAGAGACAAAACCTACAGCAGATCCGTTGTAATATCCTTTGTTCTCTCTCACAGTCTCCCTCTCTGTTTCTCGCTCCGAGAATACACACACATTATACACAACCGCAATACAATACCCTCATAAAAGAGAGGGGTTGCCTTCTAGGGAAAAAAACCCTAATCTAAACATAACTTCTACCGTCAGATCATCCGCCTATGAACGGCCCAGATTGACTAGAAATAAATTACTATACTTTTACAAGGCAATTTTACATCTGTTTTTAGCTTCGGGGGCGCTACCCCAGAAAACCCCCGCCAGGGGGGGGCTCTGAAAAGCGCTGCTGCCCCCCCTGGACCTCCCACGACAGCGATTAATTACGGGCGGCGTTGCCACCCCTTTTAAGGTACAGGGGTCCAATGTTGTGATACAAAGTAAACAAGATAATCAGGCTCCACACCCAACACTAAAAAAATTCAAAGAATATGATCTTGCCTTCATCCCAAGAAACAAAAATATCCTTGCCAATGGACTAGCATTTGCAGCTAGTACTTGTCAAAAATATCATCATAAAAAACAATACCTAGTACAAGTAAAATACAAACCAACAACCCCTGATAATATAAAATATTGGCAAGTTTTTGAAGGTGACAAAAATATTGAAGATTTTCTGCAGTCCAGAAATGTGTTTGAAATGCCAAATTCAGACTCAAATCATGAAGAAGACCACTCTGCTAAGGAAAAAACATACAAAAAAGAGCCCCCTGATGATGCTGATGTAAATCTATTAGTAAAAGATGACCCACATGAGACAGAGTTGTGTGAAAATCCAGAAAAAGAAGAGGTTGAAGTGTTTCAGTCCAGAGTTAATACCTTACCCAGAGGACTTGTCCCTCTAGAAGAACTTTTTGATTTCAATGATGTTTCTAGAAAAATAAAGATGGAATCTACTGAAGCACATGTAGAAGAATGAAATATAGGCAGTGAGCAAAAACCCAAAATGATAAAACTGTCAGAGACACTACCAACTCCTATAAAACAAAAATATATTGAGTTGTTCAAAGAATTCAATGATGTTTTTTCTTGGAGTTATGAATACTTGAAGTCATATGATACAGATATCATTCAGCACCAGATTCCTCTCAAAGAAAACCAGAAGCCCTTTAAATAGAAATTACGCAGAATAAATCTTGTCCAACTGTCACTGGTTGAGAAAGAAATAAAGAAAATGTATGATGCTAGAATAATAGTCCCACTTGGGTACTCATAATGGGTTTCAAATCTTGTATAAATGAGGAAAAAGACAAGAGAAATTAGGCTCTGCATAGACTTCATAAATTTAAACAAATAATCCCTGAAGGACAACTACCCTTTACCAAAAATGGATCACATATTACAAAGGGTAGTAGGCTCCAAAAGGTATCTCTACTTGATGGCTTTTCAGGGTACAATCAAGTGCTGGTACATCCAGATGATCAACACAAGACAACTTTCACTACACCTTTGGGCACCTTCATGTATGTTAAAATTCCTTTTGTGTTAATAAATGTTGGAGCTACTTTCCAAAGGGCAATGGATATTTCTTTCTCAGAAGAAATAGCTTACTTCATTGTGATACACCTTGATGACATTAAAATCTATTCAAAAACTGATGAAGAACACCTAGCTCATTTGAGAAAGGTCTTTGAGAAATGCAGAAAGTAAGATCTGTCTTTAAATCTTAGGAAAAAATTGTTTGGCCTTCAGGAAAGGAAGCTTTTAGGCCACATCATATCTGAAGAAGGAATCAAGATTGAACCAAAAAGGATTGAGGGAATATTGCAGATCAGTCACCCAAGAAACCTCAAAGAGCTGAAATATTTTATTGGAAAGATAAACTTCTTAAGAAGGTTCGTAACAAACCTTGTGGAACTCCTAAGAAACATTACTAATATGCTCAAAAGAGAAACATGATTCAAATGGACCATAAAATCAAAGAAATATTTTTATTTGGTGAAGCAAGCTCTCACACAAACACCTTTTCTGATCAGCCCCAACTTAACCAAAGATTTATTCATTTTATCCTTTGCATCAGAACAAACAGTTGTTGTTGTCTTACTACAGAAAAACATAAAGGGACAGGAGCAACCCATAGCTTTCTTCAGCCAAGCATTAAGAGACGCACCTCTGAAATATAATATCATGGAAAAATAGGCTTTTGCCTTGGTAAAAGCACTAAAATATTTCAGAGTCTATATTTTTCATTCACACATCATTGCATTTGTGCCTCACATAGTGGTTAAAGACATCTCCTAATGGAAAAAGAGGTAAGTGGATTGCTGTTATATTAGAATATGATATGGAAATCAAGCCCACCAAGCTAAACAAAGGACAAGGACTGGATAAACTCATGGCTGAAACAAATTTTCAAGCACTAGACATCAATATGATTGACTCATCGGATGAACATGAGGAGCTGGCGACTCCACCTATTGAGGAAGAATTTTTGAACTCTTCCTGGTATGCTGATATACTATATGTGCTTTTTAATCTAAATTTTCCTCTTGTTTTGTCCAAAATAAAGGCCAGATTCTAGAAACTAAAGGATGTAAATTTCTGCATTTTAGACAAAGTTTTATATTGGAAAAATTTTGGTGGTGTATTGCTTAAATGTTTGCCTAAAGAAGATGCAGATAAGATTATGCATGTGTTTCATGAGGGAGAATGTGGGGGCCACCTCTATTGGAAAACAATTGTAAACAAGATCCTTAGGGCTGGTTTTTATTGGCCTACCATTTTCCAAGACATGCAAAAAATGGTAATTGCCTTTCATAAATTCCAAATATTTGAGGGAAAAAGAAAATTGTTGCCATTGCCTTTACAGCCAATTTCTGTTGAAGCTAATTTTCAACAATGGGGTCTAAATTTCATTGGAGAAATCCACCGTACCTCCTCTGCCTAGCATAAATGGATCCTTACTACAACTGACTATTTCACTAAGTGGATAGATACCATCCCTTCCAGAACTGCCACCGACTCAGTAATTATTACATTCCTTGAAAACAACATTTTATCTAGGTTTGGTTGTCCTAGAAAAATCATTATTGACAACACTGTTGCTTTTAAATCCAAGAAAATGGTGGATTTTTGCCACAAATATAACATTACTTTGGGGAATTCTACAACTTACTACCCTCAAGATAATGGGTTGGTTTAATCCTCAAACAAGAGTTTGGTGAACATCATTAAAAATTTGCTAGAGGAAAACAAAAAATCATGGCACAACAAGTTGGTTCATGCACTATGGGCAGACAGGCTAACAAGTAAGAAATCAATTAATATGTCTACCTATCAGCTAGTCTATGGAGCATATGTAGTCTTCCCAACAAGCTTGGGAGTGCTAGTGATGAATCTCATTCAAGAGGTGGAGTCTAAAGAAAATGACACACAAAGGAGAATAAACCAAACTATTCAGCTGCAGCAAACTAGAGGAGTGTACAACAGAACACAATTGTTACAAAAGAATGTGAAGAAACTCTTTGAAAAAAGGACCAAGGCAAATTATTTTAGCATTGGAGACAAAGTGCTGAAGTGGGATTCAAGAAGAGAGGACAAAGGAAAGCATGGAAAATTTGACAACTTATGGAAGGGTCCATACATCATTCATTCTGCAAGAGGTAATAATGCATTTTTCTTACAAGAAATGGATGGAACATAATTATTTGGAGGTCTTGTCAATGACAGGATGCTCAAGCATTATTTTAGTTGAGAAATCTCATTTTAAAGTTTTCTTCATTGTATATAACATTTCTTAAACAAAAAAAACAAAAAAAAAACAAAAGACAAAAAACAAAAAAATCTCAGAAAAATTGATACAAAAAGAAAGAAAGAAAAGAAGAAAAAAGGGTAGAATAAAAAGAAAAGGTAAGCCCCATACCAAAAAATGAATATTTTTTAAAGTGTGCAATTCAAAGCACCACTACTTTTGAAAAAGAAAGTCTTGTTCAGTCATACAGCCTAAACATGATTGTACAAATTTTGATTTTTTGCTGATAAGTTAGAAAATGAAGATTTTCCAAATTGTTTAAACTTGTCTTATCAGTAGGTAGATGGAAAAAGACATTGGTTCCAAAGTCTAAATCTGAATCAAAAAGAAAAGTAAGGGATGAGTGATAAATGAAAGATTCAAAACCAAAGCCCTTATTTTAGTTTTACTTTTTGAAAAATAATATTGTGTGCAGCTTGTCTAACAATGCCACAATGCATGATGATCAAACTACTTAATCTTGATTCATTCATGCTTTAAATTTCATGTTGATAGTTAGTGAATAAAAATCTGTCAAACTGTTTAATCTTGACAGATAAGTAGCTAGGTAGAGAAATAAAAGATCTCATAAGTCTAATATGAGCCTTTGGAAGTTATAAGGTTAGAAATAGGTAAATTGCTTTCAAAAGAAAAATTATGTCAAGGGTTTTTCAAGTCACAATGCACACAAAGAATGAAGAAAAAAATGTCAGGGTAGGTGATGGGTAGGAAGGATTAATTTGCAGGAAACGTGGATTTCAGTTCTAAAGGTCACAGTCACAACAAGTTGTAGCAAATCATCAATTATAGAATGAAAATCAGCCAAATACAAACAAGCCACTGATCTACGAAATCCAGAGATCTGAGGTTCTTTACACCTCCTAAAGGAGTTTCCTTCATTATCTTCATTTAACCTATCCATTATCTCTCACTTTACCTATTCAGATCACTCTCTTACTCTGAAATTCCATATTTTACCCTAAATCCCTCATTCTTACGTCTTTCCCTACCCAAAACCCACTCCCATTGTTAAAAACCTATCCCCTTTCATTCATTTCCTTTCTTCCATTCTAACAATGTAAAAACCCATTTTTTTAAATTGTTTTAAAAATAAAATTTATTCAATTCAGGACCCACTCTTTTAAATAAAACTTTGATTATTTAAAACTACTTGACACCCCTTATACATTTAAATTCCACGGTTTAAAAAACCTTACCCTACGCATCCATATAACCATGGCCCCACCTCATATTAAGTGCTTCCCCTTAATTCTTACCCTGAACCCTGCGTTATTTTAAATCTCCCGCTCCATTTAAACCCCCGGCCCCACTGTCCTAACTAACTTGTGACCCCCGCTCACCCGACCACCATCCAATCCACTCCCCCAGATTCTACGACCCATGCACCTTTTCACAAAATCAAAATCCCAATGTTTAAAACATTTGAGAGCTTGCAAAATAGTTGGTATTCGTACCCCACCTTTCCTCCACACATCGACCTCATAGTTTATCGCACCCCTGTGAAAACTACCACCTCACCACTCTTGCCCTATGCGAAAACGACAACCCGCCTACCATGAAACCATTGAACCACGTTCAAACATGTTTCAAAGCCCAGTGTCGCTGCAATAAGCCCTCGAGCCACCGTGTAACCCCTGCAAACCCTGAAAATCCACAGCTAAATGCAGAAACCAAATGCTACCATTTTCCGGACTCTGTCCACAGCTCAGGTTTTTATTAATAAATTGTTTTTAAGTTTTGCAGGTGCCATGCATATCGAGAAATGCGATAAATTTGCATTCCCAGGTCCAAAAACTGTTAAAACAGGTTTCTCTCGGTGACAATCTAGGAGCCTTATTCATTTAAGGGATTAGGAGTGAGAGATTAATCAGAAATTAGAAATGGATCATGACCATTAACAATCATATGATTACTCCAAATACAACAAGGTTTCATCAAAGGACAAGGTAAACAATTAAAGTAGTTTTACAGTAGCTGCGCAACAGATGAAGACAAATGTAAAGATCACAGTTAAAAGAACAGTGATAGTGAAAAGATTCACCGTGACAGTAAAAGGAAAAATGGATTAAAGGACTAATTAGAGGATAAAAGGTGAAAGAAAATACACAGTTAGAAGACAGAGTTAAGACAAAATGAAGATCAAACAGTGAGATAAAGAAAGAGATGATAGTGACAACATAGACAACAAAGGTAGTAAAAGGATTAAAGGATAAGAGATACAAAAGAAGACAAATCAGAGTTAAAAGAAAAATTAAAGGTTAAATGACAAATCAAAAGCAAATAAAAAAAGAAGACAGATCCGAATGACAATGCCAATCAACGTTTACTTCTTCCAAACCTCATTTGGCCACCTACAGCCTAATTTTTCTAAAGGCAACTAACTCAGTTAATGTTTTCAGTCAGATAATTTTTAGCAGCTAAGAAGTTATTGTAAAAGTTAAAGTTAAAGGAAAATGTAAAAAATAATCTAAAAGTTAGCTTAGCAGTTAAGTCAAAAGTTATTGTTATAGCAAGTTAGTCAATGATATTTTTCCTAGAGCTTTGCATGGTCTTAGAGGTCAAGATTACAATTAATTGTAATAGCTATAGCCTGAAACGCTAGATTAGGATCACCTCCTCAATTGTAGATAAATATTGCATGCATTGTTCATTATTATTGTTGGTTGGTTGGCTAGTTGATTGCTAGGCTAGATTTTGACCAGACTCTGAGTTGCAGAGACTATTGTACTGGAGCATTGTAACTGTTTTGGACATCAATAATACAAGCACGTTCACAGGATTCTTGAGCTATGTTAATGGTGATTTTATCCCTCTTTTTCATTGTTTCTCCCTTTTTTACCATATTGTACATCATTTCTCTGAAAATAGAACATAAATTTTAGATTAAGATATGTTGTTTGGGCACCTTAACTCTGTCTGTTTCTATTATCCTTATGTTTTCTTCTGCAACGTATGATTAAAGAATTCAGGAGTGTCATGCGCTTTAGTTCCACTTAGCTTGTTGCCTTGAGGTTTACTTAGTAGAGTTTAGTCAAAGAATTCAGGGGTGTCCTGCTCTTTGGTTTTTCTTAAACTATCATCTTAAAAGCCTTCTTTGAAGTTTAGTTAAAGAATTCAGGGGTGTCTTGCTCTTTAATTTCACTGAACTGTTATCTTGAATGTTTTCTTTATCTGAAATTAACATCTAAATAATTCAGGGGTGTCCTGCTCTTTAGGATTACCAGATTGTTGTCTTAAAGATTTTCTTAGTAAAGTTTTGATTAAAGAATTCAGGGGTGTCCTGCTCTTTAGTTTCTCTTAAACAGTTATCTTAAAGGATTTTCTTGTTAAGTATAGTTAAAGGATTCTTAATTTCCCTTTAGTTTTACTGAATTCACAACTTGTTGTCATTTCATATTTCCTCTAACCTAAAAAGATCCACTTGATATAGTTAGCTTGCCCTATGAAAACCCTTGAAGAGTTGATGTACAACTAAAACCTCTTATGACTCCATAGCCCAATGGATTAAGCTTCCCACAATCTATCTGTTCAACCTAAAATCAATCAATAAATAAATCAATCAATCAAAACAAACAATCCCAAACTTTATAACTAGCCTAAGATCAGAAAACATAAGAATAAATATAAATCAAATAAGCATAAAACATAGATAGAGCCCTCTCTGAGCCCAGGAAGGCTAGGTCCTTGGACTCCAAAGTGGTTTGATTTGGTTCCCTGCTACTTGTTCTTGCCGATATTGCAAATTACGGGGAGCCAATAATTTTTATTAATGCAATATTGATATTTTGAGTATTATCTAGCCTTCGATATTTTTTCCAAAACCCTGATCAGAGAGTTGGACCCACTCTCCTAACCAGGTACTGTTGGATTAGTGGTGTGTGTAGATTTATTTTTGTTGTGATTATTTCTTTATCGTTGTAATGGTTTATTAAGTTTGTGTTTATTTTACATTCAAAATTGTTGTTACTCTTATTTCCATTACATTTTATTGTTGTTACGTATGGTTTGTTTGATTAATGATTAACACAGAGTTGTGTAATCGTTACCTGCATATATTTTTCACGGTAGCCTTGAAATAACCAAACGAATCCTGGATTGAAATTTAATGTGGGGAAAAGGGTGAATTATATTATTCATACTTCAACACCAACATTTTAGCGCCATTTCTGGGGAGGCTATCAAAGGTGCAAAAGCACAACCAATATCGATCATAGGAACCAATCTCTCATCCTAGGGAGGGAATTTTTCTTACCCTGCTCTAGGTCTCGAGCTTAGATTTGTTGATTATTTTATTTTTCTTTATTTTTTGTTTATTTTTTTTAGGGGCCACTCTCCCATCCTAGGGAGGGATGTTTTCTTACCTTGCTCCAGGTCCTGAGCCTAATGTTTTCTTTTTCTTTATTTTTAATTTTTAGGGTCCACTCTCTCATCCTGGGGAGGGAAGTTTTCTTACCCCACTTCAGGTCTTGAGCTTTAAGAATTGTTTGAATGTTTTCCTTTATCCAGTTGTATGAACAGAGATCTACAACAAAAAAAAGCAGAGGAAGACCCCCTAAACTCGAGGGATGAGGTCAAGGAATAAATCATCAACATGATCCGGAACCCAGTCGAATAACTTCACAATGTGAAAAATATGGGAAATCAAGACTATATTGAAGACTGGTTTCACTCTGTTGTTTTCTTGAAACATCGCTCCATACTTCAAAAATTCTTGGCATCATCCTTAACAGGGAAGTTGGTCTCTCATACCCTTATATTTATTAACACATTTTTGAAATATGGGTATGTGCATACTTGAGGCCTTATTTCGAAAATGGCTTCATTGAAAGTACTATTTTACTTAAGTATATTTTATTTTTCAAAGAATATTAGTCTAGTGTATAAAATCTAATAAATAAAGATATAAATAAATGAATTTCTTTATATGTAAAAATAGTTGGTTTTGTTGCAACACGCTATGAAAACTAACATCGGTGATCAATATTCGAGTTTATTTATGAATTTAGATGTATTATATTGAAAATAAAATTTCCACAAACACTCATATTCATTTTGATCACCTTCTTGGAAATATTCCTTGATTATCATATCTTATGGCTTGCAAGCTTGAAGAAAATTATGGAAAAACGGTTGGGATAGTCATGTTTTGAGGGACCAAATGGGAATATTTTAAAAAAATATTTCTATCCTACGTGGCCCTTTATGTCCACTTTCTAACCCAGCTTTAATCAATCGATTTTGATTTGAAATGAAACAATTATGACCAAAACATTGACAGGATGTCTAGTAGGTAACTCAGGAAGAGAGTTGGGACAATTAGTTTTTTGAGGCCTAAATGACTAGATTTTAGAAACATATTTCTATCGTATATTCCTCTATTAATATAGTTTACAACACAATTTGAATCACTTTATTTTGATTTTTTATGAGAAATGTATGACCAAAATACTGACTATATATCCTAAATCAGCATTATTAAAACTTTATTTTTTCGGCGATTCACTGGTGTATTTGACCCATAAATTATTCTTTCCTTAAAAACATATTACTACTTGGGATAGCTACATTAATATAATTAAATCTCCAATTTTAATAAATTCAATCCATCATCAAATGAAAAATTTATGCGTAAAATATCAACTGTTGGTCTAAGCTGGGAAATAAAAAATGACTTTGTTATGCAGGTTTTACTAAGAAAATTTAACATATCATCACATGAAATTTGAAAAAAAAAATTCCATTGGATATATCTCTCTGAATTCACTTTCATTTGGATTTGGAATCACTCAAATCAGACGAAAAGCAAAGAAGTTATGATTAAAACATTACTGGTTAGTATGGTTGGCCACTGCTCTCCCACATTAATTTTCCGTGGATTTTTTTTATAGAGTAACTTGTTATTTTTTTACATATTTATTAGATTAGGAGAGCCTAATAACCTCTTTTCTTCCATGATTTCATGTTTTATTGCAGGTAGACACTTGTTTTTTTTGTAGGTCTCAAGAGAATAAAGGAGGTCAACAAGTGATTCTTGAAGACAATGATAATGAAATAAGAGAATTTTTAAAGATGTTTCCTCACATGGAGAAAACAACATGAAGACGTTTCATCACTTAATGGATTCATAACAAGAGAAATGGGGAGTTTATTTTTATTTTTAGATCCAAGTCAGTTCCACCAAAACATTTTTCCATTCATTCACCATTGAAAAAGTGATGATCCCCTTAGGAAACAACATTGTTGCAACCAAAATCACAACCATTGTAACTTAAGTTATTTATTTATTTATTCGTTTTCAATAAAGAGTTGTTCTTTTTTTATTTCTCTCATGTTTTTATGTTTCAAGTATTATTTGTTTCAAAGTCACATTTTTTTTGTTTTTTCTCAAAATAAAAGAAGCAAGTTCTTAAGTTTCACAGCGTTGTTACTCCGCACGTGCTAATTTTGTCTAAGTATTAGTGTTGTTACTCCTTCGGTGCTATTACTCCTCCGATGTTGTTACTCCTCCAGTTTTGTTACTCCATGACGATATTTTTCTAAGTACCCGATGTTGTTACTCCTTTGATGATGTTACCACATGGTGATATTTTTTTAAGTACCCGATGTTGTTACTCCTTTGGTGTTGTTACTCCTCCGGTGATGTTACTCCATGGTGATATTTTTCTAAGTACCCGGTGATGTTATTCCTTCAGTGTTGTTACTCCTACGATGTTGTTACTCCTTCAGTGTTGTTACTCCATGGTGAAATTTTTCTAAGTACCCAGTGATGTTACTCCTTCGGTGATGTTACACTTCCAATGTTGTTACTCTAATGTTGCTACTCCATGATGAAATTTTTCTAAGTAATTGGTGTTGTTACTCTTCTAAGGATGTTACTCCTCCGCTGTTGTTACTCTGTGATGAAATTTTTCTAAGTACCCGGTCTTGTTACTCCTTCGGTGTTGTTACTCTTCCGATGTTGTTACTCCTCCAGTGTTGTTACTTTGTGGTGAAAATTTTCTGAGTACCTGGTGTTGTTACTCCTTCGGTGATGCTACTCCTCTGATGTTCTTACTCATTCAGTGTTGTTACTCCATGATGATATTTTTCTAAGTACCTAGTGTTGTTACTCTTCTAATGTTGTTACTCCACCAAGGTAAGTCGTTAGGTACGTCCTCGACCGACTCCATGGATTTGATTGGTATTTTACTTATGACATGACCAACCATGATCGATGATATCCATACCTTATTTGGGGGGGAGGTCTTGTATTTAATAATAAGTATGATTATTATGGTAAGTCTTGTCAGGAATGATTCACTCTTAATTCCTCATTATTTTGTAAAGTGACTAATCATCCTTCATGTCACATTGCTAACATTCTCCTTTTTCACTTTCCTTACTGTTACTCCAATCACAACATCCTTTTACCCTTTCCCTATTATTACCTAAGTCATGTTTGTTGTTACTTAAGTCACAACTATTGTTGTTGGCCAATTTTCATGTTTGATTCAACATATGTAGGTCTTTTTGAATTGTTTTTCTCCTTGGTGAATGGGAAATATTTTTAATGGTCTAGCCCTGTTTGACATAATTATTGGTTAGTCAATTTATCTTTGTTTATCTATAAACAAAATCTTATTTTAAAGGAATAATTATGCAAAGATGATTTAATCATGCCAACTTTCTACTTTCCTAATTGGTCAAGTCCCTTCTCTTGTAAAATTTATGATGATGACCATAGAATTGTATTTAAATATTTCTGTCACTATCTAATGAACTGTTCCTCAACCCAAATATTAGCAATGGAAAATATATTTATCAACAGTCATTTGAAGGTTATTTTTTTTGAGAAGAAATACTATCCAAGTTGAAAGTAGTTACTACAAAACTTTTTACACCATCTCTAGCTCTTAAGGAGCTAACCTGCCACCCCATATATTAAGTAATATTTTGTTGATTAACAATAACCATAGTTGAATTTTAAACATAAATATTCAACTATAGAATAGAAGGTATAATCACGAACCGACCTACCATGATCATAGGTCCTAATAAAGTGAAATTACCACTGTTGGTGACCAAGCCAGGCGGTAATGGCCTTGAGTCATAAAACTGAAGGACAAGAGGTCTCATCACGAGCTGACTTGTTCAATTTTGTTAGTTCCAGTGAATGGCATTGTTATTAACTGGTTACCAAGCTAGAAAATGATCTTCAGTAGACATCTAAGTACATTGAAATGCTTTTGTAACCGTGTACGTATTTCTAATAGATGGGACATTGGCATCTCAACGGGTTAAAAAGGCATCCCTATCGAGGCTATGGACGCCTGCTGGCAGTAATGGATATGCTTATGGTATAGAAAATTAATTTAATACTATAATATACTTGGTTACAGTGTTTTCTCAAAACTAATTTCCGATAAAGCCCACTATTTCATATACAAGGTTTTTTAGAACTCATGGTTCATGGGGTAATATTTAATCAGTTCTTAGATGATGGTGGTTATGGTTTATATCTATTATTGAGATATAAATATTTACTTTACATGTGAGGGATGAAACTTTTAGGATATTTGATATTTTACATTTTGTATCATCTAATCTATCATTCTTTTCTCCTATAAGTATCATATCTTTAACCAACGATAGTTGCTTTGCCCAATCAGTCACCATTTATTCATAGCTTAACAACACCACTACTATTTTGAGGTAGAATAAAGAGGCCTAATTATAATTTTGAATCCCAGGTAATTGGATAGACCTTGACAAGCAAAGATTAAGATAAAAAAATCTCATAATTTATGTGCGCATAACAACCAAAGCTTATGGGTATGGAGAATGCATCTTTTCCCTTCTTATCCATTATTATTTCATGCCATTCACACCATGATTATGTCACTTTTGTATATAATGAGGCAATTGAGGTGATGAATTATTGATTAAGGTTACTCATGAGATGTGTTATAGAAATCTTGATGACAGAGAAATTAATCAGTTTGGTGGAAGGAAATCCTGCTACACTTTCTAATTACTTTTTTTCCAGCTTCCATGACTTCCACATTCCACATCACTTTCAGAATCAGCTTAGCCTACATCATCTTCAATAAATCTCAATCCATACATGGCATTCAAAATTTTTATGGAGGTAAAACTTGAGGTAAAATAGAATAAGTTTTTGATTTATTAAAATTTAAATTAGGAGAATGGCATGAAAAAACACTCAACATTATTCACTCATATTTTTCAACCATTAATTCCCCTTCTTTACCACTTCCCATTTCTCATAGAAACAAAATATTTCAGTATGGGGGGGTGTTACTTTAATTGTAATGACCATGCCATTAATATTCTTTATCATCCATCGATCTCCTTATTCATTCTCAAACCCTCCTATATTTCATGTTGTTCTACACCAAGAAAATATTTCTGCCATGATTGTAGCAACCACCTCAATTTGTTTTCTAGTGAAGCATGAGGGCATGCTAATTCTCCAATTTGGAGGAAGAGTTTCTATGCATGATGAATGATTTCTCATTTCTTCCTCATTTAAGGTATATAATTTCAAAATTGATTTGTGTATATCCTTAAAACCATCAATTGGATTCTTGTGATTTTTGGACAACAAAGAGGTATCATTAAACCCATAAATTTTCAAGCTAAACCAATTTGTAAATTCCAAAAAAATCATGCATTATTACCTACAACCATTTTGTTGATATAATGAAATCCATTAATTGGATTGCTTTGATTTTTGGTGTGGAGAAGTATTAAGGTAATAGGAGAAAACGTGCGAAATTTCAAGAAAAAATGATTTACAATTTTCAAGAAATTAAACAACATTACCTACAACCATTTTTTCTATATCTCGATATCTATTCATTAGATAGATTTTATTTTCGGATTGGAGAAGAATTGATATAATATAAATTTTCTTGCAAAATTTCAGCAAAATCTGGTTTGAAATGAAGTTTGTTTTTACTTGTATCATAATTTACTGCCACTTCATATACATATGGTTGAAAGTAAATATGAAAATTGTTACAGCTTCACCAACATTGCTATAATTGAAAAACTATTGTTTTAAGGAATCATTTGGGGAAGAAGCATTTCTTTCCATCAATATCATGCGTTGGGGTGAGCATTTTGATTATTGTATTACAATTTGGTTAATACCAAGGTATTAGGCTACATGAGGACATGCAACATGTTCAGTTTAGGGGAGATAATGGGTTACTAATTTGTCATTATTATTATCACTTCTTAACATCTATTTCATCCATTTGTAATGTTCTTTTATCACATTATTTATAGTAATTTATTATATAATTTCATTTCATAGTTATTTATGCTCTTTTGGATAAGAAATATTTTCTCTCCTTTATTTTAATAAATTGATGATTATTATGCACGATTTTTTCAACGATGGTTTATTAATACAAATTTTATCACATCACTCATGATTTTAGCCTCCAATATCTCTTCCAAATTTCAAATTTGATCTTCAGCCAATAATTAAATATTCCAACTCAGAAATTCGCTAGGAAAAAAAGTGACAATTTTGCATTGGACGTTTCGGGCAAATGAAGAAGAATATTGGAAATCCGAGACACGAGTTTTGTGAAAAAACAGACCGAATTAGTTTTCTAATGAAATTTTTTCTAAAATTTGGTCTTGATAAATAAAAATGCAAGGTTCTTCGAAGGACATATTCACATATTTTCTGTTGTGGCCATTTTCCAAATTGCCCCAATTGTAATTACTAGATTCGACTTGCACCAGCTGAATCATAATGTAAAGATCTTTTAGATCTCATCTTGTATGGGAAATAATTTTGTAATAAGTTTTTTATAAAATTCCCTTTGTTGTTTGTATATTTAAAAGACACAAATCAGAGAGAAAAGGAGGATATAACACATATAGGGAGAAGATTAGATATTTAAGGTTTCCTGAAAGAATGTAACAACAAACTTCCTTTATTTTCTGATTAATGCAATCTTGATCTTCTGAGTATTATCTAGCCTTCGATATTTTTTCCATAACCCTGACCAGAGAGTTGGGCCCACTCTCCTGATCAAGTAAAGTTGGATTAGTGGTGTGTGTAGATTTATTTCTGTTGTGATTTTTTCTTTATCATTGTAATGGTATTAAGTTTGTGCTATTATTACATTCAAAATTTTTGTTACTCTTATTTCCATTACAGTTGATTGATGTTACATTTGGTTTGTTTGATTAATTATTAACACAGAGTTGTGTAATCGTTGCTTGCATATATTTTTCATAATAGCCTTGAAATAACCAGACGAATCCTGGATTGACATTTAATGTGGGGAAAAGGGTGAATTCTATAATTCATATTTGAACACCAAAAAATTATATTGAACATCAGGTTATTTCAAGAGTTTCTTTTAAGTGTATTTCTTACAGTAATTCCATGAAAAAATTTTATAACATGAAATCATCAAACACTGAATGGAAAGATGCAACAAACAACAATGAAAAATCCATTGTTGAAAGAGTTCACACCTCCTGGGCTACATCTCCTTGAAACAACTATGAAGGCATGTTTCAAGAGAAACACATGGTAATCATTAAGAGGATGGACCAAATTATGGGCATCAAGAATATCGAATCCCTTTCACAAGAGATAACTTCTATGTCTATGAAGAAGAATACGTTTTTCTATGTTCATTTCCAAGTGCATGGACATGATATTGAATATTGTTGGAAGCTGCATCTAGAACTTCGTTCGAGGAAAGGTAAAAGGGTTATTTCAAATGATTTAAGGGAGACAAAAGGTATCAAAAAGGGTTCTTCACAATCCTAAGCAACCTCCTCAAGACAAGATGGTGCAAAAAGAGAACCCACAAGCCTAGGAGAGGCAATATTGGGTACACTTCTTGTAGAGTTGTTTTGAAAGTTTTGTAATTACTTGTTGTCATTACCTTTCGAAGGTACCTTTGTAAAGTGAAAATTATTGTCACTATGTTTAGCAACTAGATGTTGTTTTATTTGATGTAATTTTTTTTGGCTTGATAGTCTACATGTTTATGGACTTTGTGAATGTACAAATTGTCGTTTAGAAATTTTCTACTAGTTGTTTCATACTCACCGATACAAGTATTCGTGTTGAAACTTGTGTGAAAGAATCTTGTTGTTAATATTGTTTAAATATAACTATGTTATGTAGGAAAAGCCAAATATCATGAATTTTTTTGCAGAAAAGTACTTATATGTACAAGCTCAGTCTAAAGACGCCAAAGAAAGTTGATTTGTTTATGATCTCCAGGATGGGGTCAAGTTTGTCTTCAAGAGAGAAGCTTCAAGATGAAGTGTTTTTGGAGCCGTGTAAAGATGAGTTTTAAGAGAATATTCAGATTCCACTTGTCAGTGTTTTTTTAGCAACAATGATAAGAATTATGGCTCAATTCTTAATAGGACAATAGGTCTTCGTGAGGAAGATAAGTGAAATGCCTTGATTGGGGCTTGAAGGGAACCAATTGAAATTTTTACATTGCAATTGAGTTTTAGATATTTCTGACTTCTGACTTCTTCAACATGACAACTGAAAGCGTTCTTTTGGAGACCAAGATATTTCAATGGGGAGGTAGGATCAGGAGCTCAAATTTTAGCTCAAAAACCAAAGTTCTCATAATGACACGAAACCTAAACTACTGCATATTGCTTATCGTCTTGATTCCATCACACTTCATTTCATGCAAAATGGACTTTGTATGCTCCCGGAAATGTGATATGTTCACTTTGCTAAACATGAAAATTTTGTGCAAGGATGACAACGATGTTGACTAGGCATCCGTACAGTCTAGTCAACAAAGAGGCATATTCCAAGGAATATTCCTTGAAATATTATTGGAATATTCCCACATGTGGACCATTCAGCGGATGACAAGTGCCGGAATCTTATTTTTTGTTGGCACTGAGTTGGACCAATGAGATCATGACACGTGGCAAGTCAGAGGCCACCACGTGCCCTAATAACCATTGGTCAAAATTTTAGGGTGGAGGCGCCAGGGTTTGACCCCACGACCTCCCACAAGCAAATGCCATTCCTTACCACTCTTCTCGCATGTTGGTTCTTAATAGCTAAGCGCTACCACATCTATTTAAAGTTTAAAATGTTGTATGGTGGGGGAAAGTAGGGGCCAACCCCTAATCCATGTGACTCATCGCATAACCACCGGTGGAGCCAACGATAAGCATGGAATTTTAACAATTAAATTGTGTTTAATTAATATAAACCTCCATTACCCCATGCCTAATCCACTCATTAATTCGAACTTATCTTAAGTTTGGAATTAGCGGTAAGAACTGCTTAATTAATGCTAAGACATGTACTTAACTTATTGATGTTTAAGTTGGCAGAGCCCCCAAATTCGGCGGAGACTGCCAGTTTAGCTCCAGTTAGCTAATTTAGGGCCTAAAATAGTGGAGAAAATGAAATGGTCATAACGTTTGGATTTTTTGATCAATTCAGGTGCAGAAAGAGGCTAGATGACAATTATTGGCCATTTTGGACTCATTGATGTAAGTTTCAGAAACAATGGAGTACATCTAGATATGATTTTCTAGCTTGAAGTTTAAGGTTTCTTAGGGCCACCATAGGGTTAGGCCATATCTACTTCACCTAGAGACCAATTGAAGAGCAAGAAGAAGCTAGATAGCCATTCTTGGCCATTCTAAACTCAATGATGTAGGTTTCAAAATCAATGGAGCACTTCTAGATGGGATTTTTCTAGCTTGAAGTTTAAGGATGCCCATGGCCACCAGAGGGTTAGCCCATATTTGCTTCACGTGGAGACCAAATGAAGAGCAAGAAGAGGCTATATAGCCATTCTTTCCCATTTTTGAATCAATGGTGCAAGTTCCAGAAGCAATGGGGCACGTCTAGATGGGATTTTTCCAGCTTGAATTTTAAGGATGCTCAGGACCACTAGAGGCTTAGACCATATCTGCTTCACATTACAGAACTTTTGAGGTATAAAATGGGCCTCTTAAGAAAAATGTACAACCAAAATAAAATTTATAAGAACCAATAGGATTTAAGATGATTATGTCAGCCATGGGGGGTGATTCACCATTTTTGGGGTAAAAAAGTAAAAAAATTAAAAAATAATAAAATAATAAAACTACTTTTTCAACATGTATTTTCAACTTATCTCCCTAAGTTTTTACTCAAATTTCGAGCAGGGGTGCCCGTTGGATGAAAAATTTAATTCGTCATCCAAGTAGTACCCATGTTGCATACTTTCAATGGACCCTACTACACGAAAAATGAGAAATACATGAAAAAATGTGATTGCAATCATATTTTTAATGTATTTCTCACTTTTCGTGTACCAAGGGCACTCAAAAGTATGCAACATGGGTACTCCTTGGATGAGGAATCAAATTATGCATCCAACGAGTGTTCGCGCTCAAAATTTGAGTAAACCCATAGGGAGATAAGTTGAAAATATGAGTTGAAAAAGTAGTTTTTCTTTTTTCCCTCTAAAATTTGATGATGTAATCAAATATAGCTTTATTATTTCCATTATTATTCTATAATTTCCTTTGGAGGCCCATTTTAGACCTCAAAATTCCCCTAATTCCTGGAGACCAATTGAAGAGAAATAAGAGGCTAGATATCCATTATTGGCCATTCTGAGTTCATTGGAACAAGTTTTAGAACCATTTGAGCACTTTTGGATGGGTTTCTAGCAAAGTGAAGCCTATGGGTGCTACGGACAACCAGTGTTTTGAACCAGTTCTTGGAGGATTTTGAGATGGAGATGATCTTGCAGGGGTCTTCCAATCTCCATATGTTTGTAGCAACATCCTTTGCAGTAGTGATGTAGCTATTTCTCACATTTTATCTTTATGTGTTTTAGAGAAAAATATTGTTTATGTACTTGCAGTGTTGTAGTACATGTTGATTCTCTTTCAATTTGGAATAAGGGATATTGATGCAAGGTGCCCATGTGTTGCTGGTAGTTGCATACTTGACTGTAGGTCAGCAAGTGTAAGGTAAAATAAACTTCGTAGGAATTGTTTCTTTGTAGGAGAAACATACCATTTCAGTTCATCAATTTGATGTACTCTTCATGTCGAAACCTTGAGCATAATGAGAATGAATCATGCCTTAAGAGCTGATTCAAGGAGATGTAGCCTAGAAGGGGTGAACTCCTTCAACAACAGATTGTGTATTGTTGTTTTATGCATCCTTCCATTCAGTGTTTGATGATTTCATGTTATAAAATTTGTTCATGGAATTACCGTAAGAAAGAAACTTAAAATAAACTCTTGAAATAACTTATTGTTTAGTACAAATCTTATGCACATAAGACGCAAGCATGTTTATATTCTGAAGAGGAACTTAGTAGATAATTTACTAATGCTCCTCCATTCAGATCACCAAAATAGTCAAAACCCCTAGATGGGTTTTTTCTGCAATCAAAAAGGTCAAAAATTGATTGAGTTATGCTCCAATGAAGTTTTCTGCTAATTGTCCTACAATTCGCACTTCCTTGCAATTTGTTCTACAATTTCCGCCTTTCACAACCACGTGGAGGGAAAAATTCGCCTCGCTCCGGTGAGATTCCCGATGCACTGGGTGTAATTTTTTGAACCATTAATCATTTTTGGTTGACCTTTATCCTTCTAAAATTGCACCAAGTGGATTTGTCTCCAACGTTGATTTTGGAGGTGGTTGTACACTTTCCTGTCGGTGGTGTTGACTCGAGGTTGATGGGTTGAGCGCGTTGAGTTGATTGTGGGTTGGGGTTAGCAGGAACCCTGCCCGAGGCATGTTTCTCTCCCAACGTATCAACTTAACTTTGGCAACAAATGTTGGCATGTGAACTGGCTATGACTGTCGGAGTTAACCATCGAATCCAAACCACAACCTCTGCTCTGAATTTGGCTAAATTTTTTTATATGGTACTTGGTGGTGTATTTCATATGGTCCACCGGTTTATATATGTGGCATGAAACTTTGGAATATCATATATCATAAATTTTTGGTCGCATTTAACCCCTAACCCTGGTTGGTGTACTAGGGTTGAGGGTTATCCCCGATCTCCACCTCTAAAATTGCATTCATGAAACTTTAAATAGAACCACCACACTATATAGCGTAAGAAAGAAAGTATAGGAGTTGGTGGATGGGTTGTTTGGCTTGTATGAAGTCCTATGTTCAATTCCGCGAGGGTTGTTCCACCTCCATACAAAATTTTAATTGGCCATTAGGAGACCACGTGGCAGCCAAGGATTGGCCCACGTGGCTCCTCCTAATTGGTCCAACCAATTAACAAACGAACCAATTAAAACCAATGAAATTCGAACCAGTCAAATGATGCCAAGTTTCAGCCACCCATTGGTTGATGGAGGACCCAGTCAACCTGTCAATTCATGGCCCAGTCAACGTACAGACTGCTTACTAGGCATCCCTGCAAACTCAATTTCAATTTGTTTTTATTTGTTTCCCAATTCGATCAAAACGTTATATAGGGAGCATCCGATGTCATATTTTAGTGAAACAAGTTGCGTTGGATTCAGGGCGATGATATATACTCTTTGGCATTATTTTTTAGCCAAACTGAGCATTTTGAATTTTTAGCACTAAACTGATACACTAGATAATTCCTCCCCACTAGAAGCTTTTAGACCTCCAAAATATCTTTATCAATGAAAAAATAGATGAGGGTATAACACCCTCACCCTTCTAGTCTCATTCCACTAAACTTTGCTCGAATTTGTCACTTTGAGCTTTTCATGAAAATAAATCATTTTCCCTAATTCTGGAGTCCTTTTATTGTTGTCATAGATGAAATCTTGCTGAACTTTCCCACCATATGCAAAATAGAAAAATGCCTTTGAATTAATATGTGCATTCCCTCTTCGGTCTTCAATCAAAGTAAACTTAAACAATCTCAAATTATTCTCACCTTGTACATTTTCATCATGATGATGCTTAACATGTCTAGCCTTGCTCTTGGTTTGACTCTTGACCAAATGTGATCGTCATCTCCATGCACCATCCCTTTTCAAAGCCAACACAATATGAAATCTACAAGAATAAGTTTTTGAACCAACGTCCTCTTTGTCAAATTGCTTTTTCATTTTTTCTTTGATCCCCGCATTCTTTAACACTGACATCTTGTTCACACCAATGTTCAACAATGATGCATCTTGCTGCAAATTTACTTCATTGTTTTTACCTCTTTTAGGAGGAAACATATTATACTACTGAAACATATTATCATATTTATTAGAAACCTTAATGAAATCAGATTTCACATTTGATTCATATCCTTGAAAGGCTTCATTCTCAACATCTTTATGCTTGAACATTAATAATGAAAAAATCTGACTAGCATTAACAATTATCTTCATTTGTCCAACATTCATAAGAGACAAACTCATTTTATTACTATGCGCTCTGAAAATGTACTCAATCCCATTCTTTTACAAGTGATACTTATTCTCATGGTGATGAAATATGGCCTATCATAAAGATATAGGCTTCCCAAAACTATACCACATATATCAAGCGGAACTACATCAAGTTCAACTTCATCAAGAAAGTTTGCAGTGATTGCAAATATAAGGATGCACTTCCTTGTCACCTACAATTTTGAATTATCACATACCCAACCTAAAGGATATGGTTGAGGATGAGGAATGGCCTCTAAATTCAAATTATTGACAATGTCTTCAGAGATAAGAGTTTCTTGTGAATCACTATCAAATAGTGTGTCTGTCTTAGTATGCTTTGAAATAACTCTAATATGGAAAATCTCAATTCTTGTTTTTTCATCTTGAGTATAATTGAGACAACTTGAAGAAATAGTACTAGCAATGTCCTTACCTTTTAAACCCACGGTTGTGATCTTTATTTCATCTCTGGAATCATAACCTAAATCTTTTTGTGTAGTTGTTGTTATTTTCTCCTTCTCCTTGTTTTAAAACTTTTGGGGTCTCATCTCTGGATGCAGTTTCTAGAAATGATCTTCATCATGGCCATCCTTGGAACAATGTTTGCATGTGATTTTTTGTTTCTCCATTTGATGGAAGAATTATTTTTTATTTTTCTCTTGAATTTACCTTTTCCTTTTTCTCCAGACTCAAAGGTGTTCTCACTTGTTTCATCAAAAACATGTGACCCTCTTACTTCTAGATGTGTGTCCTGTACACAAACTTCATCTAAACTTGTAGGGTTAAACATGATAATTGTATGTCTCAAATATCTATGAAAACCTCCAATGTATTTTAGCAAAGTATCTTGAGACGATAAATCTACACCCAATATTAATGCTCTTCTTCTAAACTCTTAAGTATATCTTTGCATTCTTTGTCCCTTTCCTCGCCAAATTTTTTTCCAATTCATGACAGCTTTTTGCATGTGTGCTAATGGATAAAATTTTCTTCTCAATGCAGCAAAAAAATCATTCCAAGGGAATAAGACCTTACCATGTTTATTCATGTCCTCTTGAGTTTTGGCTTCCCAACAAATAAGTGTTGCACCTTACAATCTTAATGAACCAAGTTGAATCTCGGTCTCATCATCCTTGATCCTTTATATCCTACAATACACTTCAATCTAATGAACCCAATTATCTAATATCTCAGCATTTACCTCTCCATTATACGTAGGAAATTCAAATTTTATGTCAAGTTTTAACAGTGGAGTTTTTACCATGTCCCTTTGGAGAATGTGGAGGTGTTTGTGAAGGGGTTTACGTAGAAGATGATGATGGTTAATATGGTGGTGAGGATGAAGGTGAAGATAATGGTGGAGTAAAAGGTGGTTTGTCACCATTCCCTCCATTCCCTTTTGGAGTCTTGTCCCCATCTCCTCCATCTCCTTTTGAAGGAATATCTCCCTTTGGAGGATTAGAGCTCCCACCTTGACCCCTTTTTTTTTCTCTTCGTAGAGAACTTTCGCCACATGTTTCATGTCAAAGAATGCTTTTCTTAAATCCTTTTCATCCTCTAACATATTTTCAGGCTTTCCTTCATGTTCTATGACCATTGAAGCTTCAGGTGCAACTTGAGGTGAAATTTGTGGTGGAGATCGTGGCAAATGTGCTATCCTTGTCCTTGACCTAACTTGAGGACTTCAAACCACAATATTTCCTTATCCTCTCTTGAGCTTCAACCTTGTAAGAATTAGAAAAACTTGCAACAAAATTAAACCCTCAAATCAACAAAGAACCAAATCTCTGATACCAAATCGATATGTATTTGAAAGCTTGAGAGTTTATGGTACAATTTGCAAGTGAAATGATTAGGGTTATTTAGTCAATTATGTAAAATTCATTAACACATTAACATGATTTAAAACTTATTTTTTTAGAAAATGAAGAAGACATCAATACCATAATAGTACACACAAGACAACAAATGATGAAGGAGCTCACCCCTCCTGGGCTACATCTCCTAGTCCAACTTCCAATGTTGGGTCTCTTCCATTATGCTAAAAAATGTGTGTTTACATCAAGTTACAGTGCTCAAAATTCTAAAACAATGTCTCTAATGGCTCCATAATAGTCAAAAACCCCTATTTGGGCTCTTTCTGCACTAAAAAAGGTCAAAAGTTGACTGATTTATACTCCAATGAAGTTTTCTATTAATTGTCCTACAATTCACACTTCCTTGCAATTTGTTCTACAATTTCTGCCTTTCACGGCCACGTAGAGCGAAAAATTTGCCCCGCGCCGACAAGATTCCCGCCACACCAGGTGAAATTTATCAAACCGTTAATCACGCTCGGTCGCTATTTATCTGTATAAAATTGTGCCGAGTGGCCCTCTCTCCTGCATTGATTTTGGAGGTGGTTGTACGTTTTCCCGCCAGTGATGCTGACTCCAAGTTGAACCATGGGTTGAGCGCGTTGAGTTGACTGTGGGTTGGGGTTAGCAGGAACCTTGCTTTAGGAAGGTTCCACTCCCCATCCATCAGCTTAACTCTGGCAACAAACGTTGCATGTGAACCAGCTATGACCGTCGAAGTTAACCGTCGAACCCAAACCACAACCTCCGCTCTGATTTTGGTTAAATTTTGTTATATGGTATTTTCTGGTGTATTTCATATGATCTGTCGGTGTATACAAGTGACATGAAACTTTGGAATATCATATATCATAAATTTTGGTTCGAGGTTTGTTATCACTCCACCGGATCTCTAAGGCTGAGAAAGAGTCCAAACAGAGGTAACCATAGACCAATTTTTTAGCTTGGTAGCTAGCTCTACCAAACCGGAGAGGGCTCTCTCCACAAATTCATAGGCAAGAGGGTTGGATGAACTAGGGTTTTAGGCTAGGTATGAGTACAGGGGTTTGTTTGTTTGAATTGGTTTTTTGGATGGGTGAATTAGGTCAAAGAGGCTAGTTCAGGGAAAATAAGATTAGGATTGCAGCCCATTCAATGGGGTGAGGAAGGTAGGAAGGCTAACACTTTATGGTTTTTGAATGGGATGGATCAGACATATGAGCTGCTAAAAAGAGCAAGGCAATGCATGTATTCTTTCTAAACTGAAAAATTGAGACAAACTATGAAGATTTTCCCAAAATATAGCATAGAAGATGTATTCTTCTTATAAACTTGAAAATCAACATATAATATAAATGAAATGGATCATGGAGAGTAAAAAACATTCATAAATATGCAACAGAAGATTAAACTATGTTAAATTTCCATACCACAAATATCCCAAAGAAATAGTTGCAACTCTTTCATTAAATTCCTACCAAATAATTAATACACTAGAGTCTTTGATCAATGCAACAACATCCAAACTTTCATTTTTGTCAAAAACTAGACACATATAGACTCAAAACTAAAAATCCCCACCTCTATGGGTTGAATCCACCTATTTAGGATTTAGAAACACCATTTTATTTAACAAAAACCCAAATCAAAGGTGGTTCTAACCATTCCTTGATTTTTCTCCAACTAGATATATTTGACTTTACATCATTACAATTAATGGATTTCGAGCTATTAGACCTTAGACACACTTAATACATCATATTACATCATAATTCACCATTGGAAAATTCAATTTCACCCTAAGATTACAGAAAATGACTTTTTTGGTAAAAATGTAGCATGAAACTATGTTTGTGTAGCGTGTCTGCAACAAATGCGTAGCGTGGGCTTCTTGAGGTGATTTCTTGGTGATGTTTTGGTCAATTGGGCCTCTAAAAGATGCTATAGGTTGATGAGGGTGTCTTTTATGCCTTTGAAGTGGTTTTTCATCACAAAACATCAAGCAAAATACTCAAAAGATGCATTTACCAAAACTGGTTTGTGAGTGTTGAAATGAGGGCAAAGAGCTATTTGTTAGGCACTTATTTTAATTCCTGTGTAAAACTGACTGTTGGTGAAGGAAACTAAGTGAAAATCATTAAAATATAAGCTAAGGCCTTTCCAAAAATGCAACCCATTTTTCATTTAGATGCCTCCATCGATAAAGGTAGCATGGGCACACTACCTTTTTTCCCTTGCAGCAGATTTCAGAAAAATGGGCAATTTACAAAAAGTTCTCCAAGTGTCTTCAAAATTGGTTTAAGGTGTTACATTGTCTCATGACAAATTCTTCTTTAATCCTCTAGTTAAAGGTATCATTGGCTCTTTTTCTACCAATTTTCCCTTCTTATCATTTTCTGCGACATTAATAACCACACCATTTCCTTTGCTAAGTGATACCACTGTGCTTTATTTGATATTTCCAGCCTCTGCTTGGCGTTTCAAGATTTTCCTGTTTTGTTGTTGTAAAAGAGCCACCATGTAGTTGGATTTAAAAATCCTCTCTTTCAACTCAGGAATTTCAGCATCATTCTCTTAGAGGAGCTCTTCAGCTTATTTAGGTGCATGAGATCCCTGTTCATGTTCAAACTGTGCTTAATCACCTTGTTTTTATTGACATTATTATTAACCTTCTATTTCCTGTAAGGATACCTCTTTTATCATTGCAAGATAATTATCATTCTCCCTTTCACCCAAAACATAGGTCATCTTCTTAGTCATGCTCCTAGTCATTTCCCTTTGACTCCTTTCAACAGTAAGGGTAACTTTTACTTTTCTAGATGAACCAGCCTCCTGAGGCATGGAGGTTGAAGGTGATGAAATAGAAATTTTATGTAAAAATAACTCCCAAGGCATGCCAATAGCTGACAACTGATGGAGGATGATAATTTTAATCAAACAGTGATGGAATAAACTAGTATAGTGATCCCCTACCTTGCTTCTCACCTTCTCAGGCATTTTAACAAGACTCTTGTAAAAAAATGTGGCAGGTTCATCTTCTTGGAAGAGGTGAAATGCACCAAGAGGTGGATATGATACTGATATAAAAAATAATATATGCCTTTAGAAGTAAAGTATTTCATTATTACCCTCATCAAAGGTATGTACTTGTCTTGCAAGTGTGTCATAGGAAAGGTGGTTGTAGGAGCTTCTTTATATGGTGTTTTCAGGAAAATCTTGCAACATTCTAGATCAAGGTCAGCCTTTTTAAACCAAATCTCCCCCTAAAGAGGTATCTCGGTGGCAGAAGCAATGGTTTGAGGAGATATCATGAACTTAACCCCAACAATGATGATTTCATTCTGTCTAAACTGAGTGGAAAATACATTAGTCAACTTCACATTGAATCCTACCTCTTGGATTTTCTAGCAAAAAGGGAACCAACCAACTTCTTCAAATAAAATTATGATGTAAGGGGATTGCATGATCTTTGTTATTTGTTGTGGGTCAATCCGACTTACTTTTCCTCCTTTATTATAAGTCCTTTTCTCCTTTTTAGTGCTCATTATGACACCTTTCTTGCTATATTTGACAAAATAGAGCAGAGAAACATTACATCAATGAATCATGACTTATGACCATTCATGATGGCAGTACAAAATAACCTTTTTATAACTGTAGTCATGGTGGAAGAAGAAAACACTTAACAAGCTAAACCAATGAACAAATTTTTATTTTGAGACTCGATGAAATACTAAAAATTTGAAAAATACTTAGAAAAAATTAGAAATAACATACCTATTTGATCATTAGTGATAGGAAAAATTGACTGGCACTAACAGGGTTAACCCTGACCCTGGTTGGTGGACCAGGGCCAGAGGTTTACCTCGGTCCCCACCTCCAAACTTGCAGTCACGAAACTTTAAATAGAACCTCCACACTATATATTACAAGTAACAAAGTATCGGAGCTGGTGGACAGGTTGTTTAGCTTGTATGAAGTATTTTTTTCGATTCCTGCGAGGGCTTTTCAACCTCCATACAAAATTTTAATTGGCCATTAGGAGGCCACGTGGCAGCCAAGCGTTGTTCCACATGGCTCCTCCTATTTGGTTCGCGCAATTAACAAACTAACCAATGAAAACCAATGAAATTCGAACCAGTCAAATAATGCCAAGTGTCGACCACCCATTGATCGATGGAGGACCAGTCAAACTACCAAGTCATGGCCCAGTCATTGTACGGACTACTGACTGGGCATCCCTACAAACTCAATTTCATTTTTTTTAGTTGTTTCCCAATTTAAATAGAACACGATATTGGTAGCATCTAATGTCAGATTTTAGTGAATCGAGTTGCGTTGGATTCAGGGCGATGAAATCTACTCTTTGGCGTTGGTTTCGATCCAATCCAAGAACTTTTAATTTTGAGCACTAAACCAATCCACCAAATCACATAGGATGCCCTTTCTAGGGTTCTTCACCTCCAAAGCCAAACATATATTTATCCAACTAGGCTCTTCTCCCTCTTGCTTAGTAAATCCTCACCTCAAAATCTTGGAAAAACTTATTTACTTTCTCTTGTGGCTTATTTTTGGTAGATATCAACCTCCATGAACAAAACTCGGCCCTCTTTAGGGCTCATACTCCACACTATTATCATTCACAATGTGTGTGGAGGCCTCTCCTTTCGCCTCTTATTTATACTTTTGATTTAGGTCATTTAGGAAATCCTAGTTAATTTAGGGTTTTAGCCACTCAACCCTTTAACCATAAATTAGAATAAACAATTAATTAACTTGGGTTTCAATCCCACTACTTTGGGTAAAAACCCTAATCACTAAGTAACTTTCCCAACAAACTCACTTTTGGTGGGTTTTCTCCTCTCGAAAATACCTTCCGAGCTACCCAATTTTCAACAAAGACAAGGTCATGAGAATTATAAAACTTAATGTATACCAACATGGAACCAAAAGACACTCAATATGGAGGTAATTGAATGACTAAAAATAATGCATAGATAAGTCAAAGTAGCATAGAAAAAAAAATGGAACCAAAAGAGAAATCAAAATCAAGATCCATATAGTGAGGAAGTAGTTCAATTGCATGTCCAAATTTCCCTAAGAAGGATGAACTATCATGTCTTCCACAAATCGACTAGATTGCATAGTAAATAATATTATATGGCTTCTACTCATGCTTCAAGGACAAAACATGTGAAGGAGGATGGAATTCAATATACCTAGGGTGGATAATATGTGATACCTATGGAGGTAAAGGGGATAATGCATGTAAAGTGGAAATAACCATGGAATAGACTCACTTTGTAGTTGGTGGGTAATAAATAGGTCCACTAGGTTGTTAAATGAAATGAATATAGTAATGAGGGGTAGTTAACATAAACGTATAAAAATACTCGTGAAAAAGTATAAATACACATCAATATCATTATATTGAGAAATGTAAGGCTTTGTATTGTAGCAAGCATGTCTTGTGAAGTAATTCATTCCACAAAGAGTATTTGGTGGTGTTATCTACCTTAAGTGTTCTTTCTGTAATCTTCTGTTTACTCTTGTGTGGATGCATTTTGGTTAGTCTAAAATGTTTATCTTTAATTTACCAAGATTCACCATTATAACAATTGACATATGTTTAAAATATTTGGAAATATTTAGAAACTCTAAAATATAATATAATTTTGATTTTTAATCTTTTTCTATATTGATAAAGAATACAATTTAAAAATAAATAAACTCCATGAAAATTTTGTTAAAAACAATTATGTTATGAATACAATTTAAAAATAGATAAACTATCTAAGAAAATTTTGTTAAAAAATATATATATTTGAGTGTGAGTTCAAGAAGGAAATGTTTGTTATAAAACTTCTTAATTAATATGTAAAATTATAAAAAAATTCAAACTTACAATGAAAATTTTAATGAATCTTTAAATTTATATAATAATAAATAAATAAAATAATAAAACGACTTCATAAAACTATAATATAATAAATATAAACTAAGTTCTCACCTCCTCAAACGACCTAATAATTAACCATTTAAAAAATAATAATATAAAAAAAATCCATCCATTCAGTATTTTTTAACTTTTAATAGATTGTCAATTTTTATATGAATCCCTTGAAATTTATCATTAAAAAATGCAACACTACAAGAATATGCAAGTAGAGCATTAAGTCTCCCAGATGCGGGTGGTCTCGGTGATTAATAGGGAGCAGGTGGTCAGGTGGGTTGGCGCGTGGCTCACCACCACCGCCACCCATCCTCGCATGCTCTGGAACTTAAATGACATAGTCCGGCTATTCAATGCAAATTTATGGGAGCTCTCTCCCCGAAACCAGCTCATTTCTACTTCAGCGATGGCGAGCTCTGGAAATTTCTTGTTTGTTCATCCCCTCCGCGTTTGTTGCACCCCTGCTGCGGCTGAGCGCAGCTCATGCACCAGCACTGGGTCTCGTTGCATTTTGAACTGCTATATGGAAATATTGCCCGGCCTTCATATCTCCAATTGCACCTCTTGCAATCTTCCGCGCACGTCTGTCTTTGATTCTGGTCGCCAGCAAGCTCATCCTGCTCTTACTGTACCCTCTGACCATCAAACCATGCCCCGCTTACGCCCGAGAATGCGTTGCAGGCGTGGGGGTGCCATTGGGCGTGCTATCAACCGTTCCTCTCCCTCCAACTCCGATTCCTTGTCATATTCTTCTGAATTCGGACCTGTCCGTCTTCCAGCTCCGCGAAGAGGTCGAGGAAGGGGTCGGAATCGTTTTAATCCCGTTGGGCATTTTCGCTTTTCATCCAGAGCGCATTCTCACCATGCCCGTTTTCATTTCCCCTGCAGTATTGACAACACCCCTCTCCTTGCAACGGTGACCATAGACCTTCAGGCTGCCCCCTCTGAACAGATTTCTTCGGACCAGGTTCTCGCCACCACAGAGGCTGCTCGGGAGACCTTAACGGAGGAAGAGCACAGCAATCCCCAGGCGGATATCTGGAAGAATGTTTCTTCTGGCAATGCGGCCAACTTGGGTGGTCAGGGGAATCCTTCGGCTCCAAATGATGGCGGTCTTGAGCGCCAGGACGATCCTCCTCCTGAAGATGAGGATCCTTACAAATTCGGCTGCCTCATTGTCGAGGAAGATCCTCCCTCTGCTCAGTAACGTGGTTCCAGGTTCGCGCGCCTGTGTTTTGGTTTTCTTCAACCTGAAGGTGTTCATCTACAGTTTTATGCATCTGCTTAATTCTGCTACTGTTCTTATGGTTTCTCTTTTGTTTTATGGTCGGTCTCCCCTGCGTGGGAGTTATATTCTGCATTATGTCCATGTTCTTGCTCTAGTCACAGGTTCTAGAACTATCACTTTTGTTTTTGTTATGGCTCGAAATTGTAAAAATCTCGCCACTCTGGCTCACTCCACAGGAGTCATATTGTCAAGGTCTGTTCAATTTCCAGTCACAGATGTCAGTCACTTGTTAGGAACAGACAGTATCACTGCTCTTCAAAGCTCTCATGGTCTCTCTCCTAAATGTTTTGATGATCAATTACCAGCTGGTAAAGCAAGAATGCCTCAGCATTGGGCTGGAATTATCGAGGCTTCGGCCTCCATGTAATACTATTTTTGTATCAATATAGAAGTAACCATATTCAGAAAAAAAAAAAAGTAGAGCATTAAGTATTTTATTTAAATTTTTTTTTTAAAGGAAATTAAAATGGAAATTTTAATTTTGTAAGTATAGGAAATTATATATAAATAAAAATATGTTTTCAAATGAGTAAACTAATGTTAACTAATTTTTTTATTATAATTATTAATCAGGTTTAGTATAGGTGATTGGAGGAATAATTATTATCTTTCTCATCTAATTTCAATTTTCACAAGTGATATGTTGAGCTTTTATCAAGGTTTTAACAAACTCAATTTATCTTGAATGTCGTTCTTGAAATGAGAGAAAATGCTTATGAGTTTCCTACATATATATACCATAAAATAAATAAATAAATAAAAATAATATTATAATAATTATAATATGCAATGGTCAATCTTTACATGTCTATTCATTTTAGAGAAAAACAAGGGTGTTGACAATCTCTTATGGATTTAAAAGAAACAAAATTTGGGGAAAATTGCATTATTGGAGGTGATTTAAACACGACCCTCCATCAAAAGGCAAAGAGAGGTGGGACGCTAGTCAGGGATCCTTCCTAAGAACCCATGGAAGATCTAATCATCTCTTTGAATCTATTGGATATTAAGCCCTCCAAGATGTGCTTCACTTGGAATAATAGGTGAACTGGTCCTCGACATATCACTGCAAGATTAGACAGCTTTTGGGTCTATTATATCTTTCTCTCAATAAATTTGTCTCTTTAATCTTTCATTCTCCCCTAGAATGGATATGATCCTCAACCTATCAAATTTACAATGAGCCCCTCTTATAATTATGGTCGGATCCCTTTCTGGTTCTCGACCCTTTGGTTACAAATCCAATGCTTCTCAGAGATTGTCGCTACTTCATGGAATAAATGGGTGGAAGGTAGACCTATATCCATTTGGGAAACCAAAATTAAACGAATTAAACAAGACATCAAGCAGTGGCTTAAAAAAGGGAAGTATGAAAATCATATCTCTCTCCGCTCCTTAGAAAACAAAGTAGAGAAAATTTAATCCTAAATGCAATTATAATATCTATCAAAGGAATTATTACAACAAGAATTACAAACCTTTCAATCCTATCATGCAATATTAAAGTAGGAGGAGGAGTTCTAGAGACTAAAATCAAGAAGTGTATGGTTACATTCTGGGGATAGGAATACATAATTTTTCCATAATCAAGCAAAGAATAGGGAACATAAAAACAACATCTCAGAGATCCAAGTACACGGGCAAAAAATTGACAACATTCAATTAGTCCAAGAATCGAAATATGAGCACTTCAACACTTTATATCATTCCCCTGATCAAAGAAATGAAGATGCGGAAACTTCATGTTAAAAGAAATGAGGAGGTAGAAAAATTCATGCTAAAAAATGAATGAATGCTCAACTCATAGCTCCTTCATCTATAGAAGAAATTTTCACCCGAACAAAGCTTTGGGGCCAAATGGCTTACGAGCTCTCTTCTACTAGTGTTTCTGGGAGCTAATTCACAAGGATCTGGTAATAATGATAGGCTACTCACTCAAGCAATTGTGTATGGGGGGAGGAATAAATTCCTCTTTTTTGGCCTTTATTCCTAAAGAAAATAATCCCACTTCTTTTGCAAGATTCAGACCAATCTCCCTACACAATGTATCTTATAATATTATCTCCAAAATTTGGGTGTCGATCAAGCTTAAGAAAGTCCTCCCTAGTATTATATCTGAGAATCAAGGGGCTTTTTCCTAGGAAGGAAGATTTTTGACAATATAATCATGATCCAAGAGACGGTGGACTCCAATTGGAGAAGCAGAGATCAGGGAATGATGGTCAAATTAGACATGGAAAACACCTTTGACAGAGTTTGACATAGATTTCTCTTCAAAGTTATGCAAAATATGGGCTTCCTTGGAAAATTCATTCAATGGGTAGCCTTGTGTATTGTTTCTCCTAGGATTTCTCCCTTAATCAATGGTAGAGACTCCATTTTTTCAAGGCCTCTAGGGGGTTCCGGCAAGGCTGCCCCCTATCTCCATTCTTGTACATCATTATGGCTCACTCTTTGAGCATTCGATTGGAATCTGAAAGAAGCTCTGACCAATTACCAGGAATTCATTTTTCAAATGGCATCGAAAGAATTAATTATAGGAAATTCGTTAATGACACGATCCTCCTAGGTCGAGCCTCAATTTTGATAGCCAAAAGATACAAAAGGATTGAGATAAATTTTGGACACTTCTCAGGAGGTCTGATAAATCAGACCAAATCCCAATTTTTTTTTCCTAGAATATAATCCCGCTCCCTCAAAGGAAAATTGAAGAGGCTATGGGATTCAAAGTATTAACATATTGGAAAAGCTTAAAATATTTGGGGATTCCAATAATCCTGAATAAATCCTCTTCTCATCCATGGAATAATATCATTGACAAAATCAAAAGCAGATTGGAAAATTGGGGAGCTCGTTGGCTAAATATGGTTGGTCGAATTATCCTCTCTAAAGCAGTCTTGACAAAAATTCCCCTATTCTAATTCTCCGCTCTATTGGATCCCAAGTTTATCCTACAACGCCTAGGGAGCCTTCTTCAAAAAATTTTATGGGAAGGAGGCAATTATTCTACAAAAAAATATCATTTGGTTAAATGGGCCATGGTCAGAGCTCCAAAGCTTTACAGCGGCTTTGGAATTAGAGATTCTTCTTTGTTGAATTTTTCCTTTGGTGTAAAGCTTGATTGGAATCTAAGGACTCAACCAAATTCATGGTGGGCCCAAATTATGAAGGTTAAATATCAACAACTCTTTGAATAAGGTGTAATTAAATAGTTCTCTCCCATCTGGAAGTTTATCTCATTGGTCTCCTTTTTTATTAACTCTCATCTCAATTGGATTCCTAGGAATGGAGAATAAATTTGAATCTATGAGGACCCAATTCGTCATCAAGAGACATTAAATCAATCTAAGGAGTTGTGTCCATTAAGAGACTATATGTGAATGAATGGGGTAACATCTCTATCCCATGTCTCTCAATGGAATAGTGAAATATTATGTATTTATTGGAACATTGGGGATCTCCTCGATCACATTAAGCCTCTTAGGGAAATTTTAAAAAGAAAATTTTCAGGAAAAGCCCTTGTCAGTTAGAAACTCCAGGAAAATATAAGATGGAAACAATCCTCTTCATACTCAGTCAAAGAAGGATATACATACTTCCTTTTCCAACCAAGAATCCCCCTCGAGTCTGCTATTTGGAGAAAATTGTGGGATCCAAATGCTCTTTGAAAAGTTAACATATTCTATTGGATTCTTGTACACAGATATATATTAACTTTAGAAAATATGAGGAAGAGAGGAATACAGGGTCCATAGAGATGCCCTTTGTGTGAAGCCAGGGAAGAATTTATTCCCCACCTCTTTCTTGAATGCTCTTACACCAAGTATGTTTAGTCTATTTCCCTTGGCCCAGTGTTTCCTAGAACTCAGTGCAATGATGGAATTCAACATTTTTTTCCATCATGGCATAGACACTATTTGGGCTCCCTTCGATATAAATCTTCTTTTAAATCTTTTTGATTTCTTGTTCCTAAATTTATCTCTTAGTAAATTTGGCTCTCTAGAAATTCTATAATTTTCAAAGGCTTCTCCTAGTTATTTTAAGTATGTTTCATTAAAGGCCCTCTCCTTATGCATCAAGATCAACCCTCTTTCCAAAGATGCTTCCTTGGATTCCCTTAAATATGAATGGGTAAATTCCCTTCCCCCCAGGTCCTTCCTACTTGATTTCCCTCTAGTAAACCTTCATGCCCTGGATGGAAGATGTGTTTGTCTCATTCAGAGCTAGAATATTGGAAGATGCAACAGCGAAAATGGATATTATATTTTGATGGGACTTTGAAAATAAACCTAGGGGTGGCAGGAGGGGGAGGGATTCTAATTAATCCTGATGGAATAACTAAAGTAATTTTTTCATGAGGCCTAGGAAGAAGAACTAATAATCAAGCTGAGATGTATGGGCTCCTTCAAGGTCTACTCATCGCCAATGACAAAGGTGTGGAAGACATAATCATATTAGGAAACTCCTTGATTACAATTCAATATCCATTCCAAAAGAAAACTCTCTTGTTAGGATGCTTGATAGAATCATATGTTTAATGAAATTTTTTCATTCTAGGAATTCTTATTAGATTCTCAAAATCAATAATATGGAAGTCGATATGAAATAAAACCAAGCTTGCTCTCAAGAAGAAATTGAGCAAAGAAAGAGATTTTTGATTCCCTAATTGAACAAATTACTCCAAAAGAATGGTTCTCGCTTTGGCCCCGATATTATTGGAATATGGTTATTTCAAAGTACAATATTAATTATTTTACCCTTCCCATATATTATTATTCCCTAACATCCCCCACTTCCAGTAATTATTGCACCTAATATGGTCAAGCTCTTGTGAGGTTTAACGTTGGCATGCTCTTTATTAAAAACGTGTCAAGTTATTTATTTTTTCGTCATGTAAAGGCATTTATCCTACCTTGCATGGTCTAAACATCAACGCTCATATGCTTAAGCATTAGAATTATCCTTTACTTAGTTTAATGATGAACCTTCTTGGATGATGTACAAGGAAATTTATTGCTATGGAAATGGAATTAGTGTGGAATGACAGGGATGGTAGTGTTAAATTGGAAATATGCCTCTCTTATGTGTCATTCCATTATATGTTTCTCCCTCCAAATGTTTCATCCTCCAAGAAGACTGAGAAATTGGTCCTACTAGTTTGGCTCCCAGACTCAACTGTGGCATTAAGGCGGTTTCCCCTTTGAAAGCTTTGCGAAGAGCTCCAATTCAAACTTCAATTGTTCAACATGGTGTCGGGGTGGGTGAGGCATTCCTTCTCGTGGGAGCCCTAGCATTATGGGCTTGCTGGTTCGGAGGCCAATCTGAAAGAACCAAGACAAACCTTCCTTGTGGATCTCAGTGTAGCTCATACCTCTTTTAAGGAAGCTACAAAAGAATTTCTAGTTTTTAGCTTTGTTCTACACATAAATTTGAGTCGGGAAGGAAATTACAGGGAATTAGGGTCCTACCTCGGTTTTTAGGTTGTTAATTGGATTGTAGTTAATGGGGTGGTGGTGCCAACTTATCGAGTAGTTTCTACATCTGGAAATCATTACTAGTCCTCGGGTTTGGGGTGGTGGTGCCACCTTAGACCTATTCTAAAAGTTCTATTTGGTTTTTCCTGTGATTCTGTTAAAATCATATGAAACTCATGTTAGCTCTCGGGTTCATATCCCTACTTCAAGGTCCATAGTAGAATGCACGAGAGTTCCACTACCTTCTATTTTCAATCTAGATCGAGATTCTGCTCTGGACAATACAATGAACAAAAATTTAGAATCAGAGCCCTCCTTTGTGAACAATCCATGCTCCCATTGCTTATCTTCCCTTGAAGCACTCCACGTGGAAAATTATGATTTTCAAGTAAAATTATGCCAAATGTCTCACACCCAAATTGAGCTTACAGATAAGCTTATGACTCTCCAATTTTAGTTTTCTCGTATGGTTGATGAAGTTGATGCACACTCAGGAATATTTTTATGGACCTTAAATTAAGTAAAGAAGCACATGAAAATATTGGCAAGCATTAGGACGAGAAAGGAAATCGAGAGATAAATCTCAACAAGACTACTACAGACAACAATTAACCTCTCTTGCAAGCTCGACATGTGGAATTTTGACTTTTGGTAATCATATAGATGTGAGGATAATTGTACTTTGTTTGATAATAATTTTGGATTAGTGTAATTATGCAGACAAGATAATAGTCCTCTATCTACTAGTTTTTTTGGGACCTTTTGTGTATTTATGCACTCTTGTTAAGAGTCTACCCACTATTAGTTTTTTTGGTTCTTTCTATGTCGAAAGTCAATGTTTCCGTGATTTATAGTTAGAATAGAATATTGAAGATGTATCTGAGCGCAATTTTAATCTAATACTATTCATTTTTGTGTAAAATGAAACAGTTATAATATACATTTTTAATAATAAATTTTATCACATAAACCAGAAATTCCCATATATCAAATTAATATTTAACAAATTTGTATTCTTGAAACAATATTATTTTTATTATTACGCGCACATAACCTGAACATTCTAAAGAAATAACACACCCCATATAACTAAATCATTTAGTCACAAAGATATCACATATTATTGAAAGTATATAAAATAAAATTTACATTATAAAGATATCACAATAAATTTAAGGATGATATACAAGTATTTTGTATTGCATAATATCCAAAATCAAACCAATGATTTAGATTAAAAACCAACGTTTAAAATAATAATACTTTTTATATATATTTTATTTTTAACAAGATAAGTTGTATAATAGTAAATTAAGGTAGTGAGTGTGTATCAACACTTTGACACTTTGACGTATCATTTTTAGTTGAGGTATCAACCAAGGCCATCGGGACAATATCGAGTAAAGAAAAGGCATAACATTGTTTTTCTATATCCTTTTAACAATATTTACAAGCTAAGTCTGTTAATTACGAGTATTTACAAGTTTTAATGCTAAATCTGATAACTCATTAGTTGTCACAGAAACTTGTGAACTTATTCTTTGTCACAGAAACTCATTAGTTGACGAGATGAGGCTTAGTCAGGAATGCTCAACCGCAAACCCAACTCGATGAATGGAAGATTCACATTTGTTTGAGTGGATATTTGAGTGGGACCTCCAAATATCCACTAGATCAACTGAAGCCATAATTCAACCACGAGAAAGGATGTTACACCCCTAGATCAACTGAAACCACAATTTTTTTTAAGTGATTACAATTGGGAAACATCAACTTGCAAGGGCACTAGGCCTTAACACCTAAGGAGCTTAGCCATGGTTTCAACCATGATCACTTGAAGGATTTAAGCTAAGCCTTGAGTGTTGAAGAGTTAAAAATTTGAGGTTCGCGTGTTTGAATTTTTATGAATTTGAAGCTTCCACCCTGGATAAAAGTGGGGATTTTTATTGGTTCAAAAGTGTTGTTAGTGCTAAACACCAATATTAAGCACTAGTCCACTAAGATAAGACCTCAGACAAGTAATATCAAGGAAAAAAAAGATTATTAAGACTAAGTTGGCATCACTTGATAATGAAAATTTAGGTGTGGATTTTCCTTGGTTAGTGTTACAAAAACCTTAATCGAAAAAATGACTTATTAAGGTCGATAAGATGAAGATAATTCAATAAAGAGTCAATAACAGGCTCTGAACCAAAAGAACCAGTTATTAAGGTGGATGAATGATCTGAATTTATTAAGAGAATGAAATGAAATACATATTTATAACCCAAATATAGAGATACATTGAAACTTGACTTGAATTCACAAATGGAAAATGTCGAAACTATATACATGCATAATGAAAGCAAGTTATCTCAAATGGTGTTAGCTTATCTCTAAGAAGAGATCTGACGACTACACACCTTCCTGAATTGTGTTATAATTATGCTCAAAGGACTTTTTATCATGAAAAAGTAATCATAAACCCTAAGCATCCAAAAACCTACCCTAAGAGATGAAGTGCCAAGGGATTATGGACCCCGATGGGGTGAGTCGGAATGTCAACATCCTTGGGTCGTAATTTTGGCATATGACCTTGCATGCATAATAGCCTATTAAAAACGTATATTTGTGGAGTAAAATTTCCAACTGCTAATGGTATTCCATGACTATCATCATCATGTTTCCCAAAAAAATGTCATTTAGGGCCTAAAAACGGCTCTAGAAGTTAAGGATCTAAAAATTGCCAAAAATAGAAAACTGCCAAAATAGTAAAATTGTGATGTGACCTAGTGGAATAGGTGGGTGGCTGCTGATATCTACCTAGATTAGTCCTTGCCCCTTAGAAATTAATGACATCCATTTCGTTGAGTTCCTCCATGAGATGGGGAAACTTCTGTTAAAGTTGGCCCCTGTGAGCCACTTTCCTTAGTGTAGGAGTTCGTATGTTTTGACAACCCAATATATCTAGGAATTCCAAGGGGTCCTAGATAGACGGTGATTGGAAGCACTGTTAAGGAACTCCTAGATGTTAAGTCGGTGATTGGGTGCATTTTTAAGGCACTCATGGATGTTAAGTCACCAATTCAATTCCCTGACCTATTCAGGTGTTATTCTTGGACATGGCCATGATGTAGCCTCACCAATGCCGAACTTACTAGAAAAAAAATCCTCCAATAACCCTCTATTGGTGCATGCTCTTAATTTTTGTTTCTACAATTTTATCAATTTTTTCATATGTAATGAAATTTGGGTTGAGCTTTGTCAACGTTAATTGCTCTGTGATTTATAATGTGTCTAACAATGGTGGAAATCATGGTCAAAGTTTTTCCACATTGAAATCTAGGTGAAGGCCAAGGAATTGGGGGATAAATAGCTCAAAAGAATTGTCACCCATATCCTTGGTGATGGTGTAAGGTCCATAGTGGAGTGGTTGAAGCTTCTCATGGGTAGCATTCCTTCTGCAGATGCAACCAAACCTTATCTCCCACTTGAAAAATTGTGTGGCCCCCCGTGTTGATCATGGAGCTATTTATACTTAGTATTGTATTTTTAAAAGATATCATGGACCTACTTCTGGATGTGTTGCATTTTTTCAATACAATTGGTAGATTTTTTGGCTTTGGATTGAACATGTGCACATTTTTCTTGTGTAGTTGCAAGGGGCAATGCGACATCAATGGGACCTAATGGTTGAAATCCCAGGCCCACTTAAAATGGGTTGTCTAGTTGAGCTATGGAGAGATTTTTTTTAGTTGTGTTGAACATACAGAAGACTCTCATCCCATTTGCGTGGATGCTTGGAGTTGTACATGTAAAAAATGCTCACGATCGTCATATTGACGACCTTTGTCTAGACATCTGTTTGGGGGTGGCAAGAAGTTGATTTGGTGGGCTTAGTGTCCAACATTAACCAGAGCCTCATCCATAATTTTCTTAGGAACTTGGTATCTTGTTCTGATATGATGGTCTTCAGGATCCCAAAATGCAGTCAGACTTGTTGGAATAAGAGTTTGAGAATGGATTTTGTTGTGATAAGGATTTTTGTAGGCAGTCAGGATGGGTATCTCAGAAAATCTATCAATAACCACAAACACATATTCATTACCATTCTTGGTAGAAGGAAGGCAAGACATATAGTGAATCGAGATGGATTCCCAATGACGGTTAGGAGTAGGTAAAAGGGTGTACAACCCTTGCTTCCTAATGGTTGGTTTGGAAATGTCAGAAGTAGTGCACGACCTAATGTACTTGCAAACATCCTATCGAAGTTTCATCCAATAAAAATACTTATGCAACTATGTCACTATCTTCTCCACACCAAATTTCCCTGTTACTTGATTGTAATCTGCTTCCCAAATCAACTTGGCACACTTACTTGAAGGAACAGAAGGTTGTCCTAGGTAGCACAACAGTGTATCCTGGAGCTGAAAGTTTGGAATTTGTTTTCATCCCATAAAAAATTGGTATGTGGTAGAAAATTTTGAGTCAATATTGTGTAACGGTGGCCATCCAGAGGTATCGTTCGCATAAGAGTTGAGAATGGTGGTCAGTGCCACAACCAGGGGTTGACTGAGGTAATATGCGACGTAATTGGTGCTAATTTTCTTATATTTAATGATTAAATGGAAGTGTTGCAGATATGTGCAGGGAAAATTTTAAGGATGGAAAATTATTTTGAAGTTTAAAAAATTGGCGAATCTCAGTAGTCCCTGATATGAAAAATATAAAATGTTTATTGATGTATTTTTAAAATTATTCAAATTTATAATGATATTATATATATTATCTATATAATGTTGGCGATTTTGAAGGTAAAATAATTTTATATTATAAAATTTGGGCAAATCACTTTTATAAAAAAATGGAAATTGGCGAATCTTTTTTTTAGAAAAACCATGGAAAATTAGCCCACCTACGAATATTAGCCCCTAAAATTTTCCATGGATATGTGGACCATTTTTATGGAATTCATTTTGTAACTTCCCTTGTGTCTGCATAAATTGAAGAGGAAAGTGATTTGTGTGGATGATTGTCTCCTTACCTAGAGTATAATGTTTCTATCGTTGACAGGCCTACATAATGGAATGCATATCCTTATCATAGGTGGGGTATCTTTGGATAGTATCAGAGAGTGTGTCACTATAATAGGCCATACAATGTTCTTGTTGAATGAGGACTGCACCAATAGCATAGTTGGAGGTATCCATATCAATCTCAAATGGTTGTTACAGGTTTTGTAGGGTGAGGATTGGTGTAGAGAAAAAAAAGTGTTTCCGTTCATTGAATTCCTTTTGTTGTGACTCAGACCAATTTATTTTTAATTTTTCTCCACCTTTGGTAACTTGACTTAAGGGCAAAGCGATATAAGAGAACCCCTACACAAACCTTTGTTAACTTGACTTAAGGGTGAAGCGATATAAGAGAACCCCAACACAAACCTTTGGTAGAAATTAGCAAGACCTAAGAAGTTGCAAAGCTCTGTTAGAGTCGTCGGGGCCAAACAATATTGAATGCCTTGGATCTTGGTTGGATCCATATGCACATTGTGCTCATCAATTATGTAACCTATATATTGGACCTTGTCCATGCAGAACGATCATTTGTCCAAGTTAGCACATAGCTTGTGATGCCACGGAATGTGAAGGACCTACTAAATATGTTGCAAGTTCTCTGCCCAACTCTCGTTGAAGATGAAGATATCATCCAGATGTACAACCATGAAAGAGTTGGTGAAAGGACACAAGATGTCATTTATTAGCACAATGAAAGTTGCTAGGAATTTTTTCAAACCAAAGGGCATGACCAACCATTCAAAAATACCTTCTTTGGACTTGAAATTGGTCTTCCACACATTAGTTGGTTCTATTGGGAAGTGGTGATTGTTGTACTTAAATCAATATTATTGAAGTACTTAGCTCCCTTGAGCTAGTCAAGAAGGTCATCAATCCAGGGAATCAGGTACAATTTCCTAACTATGCTTTTGTTCAGAGCCTGATAATCAATGCAGAGACTGAAGGTCCCATCCTTCTTTTGCACAAGTACAATTGAGCTCCCACGGGGTGAGGAACTTGGTTGAATGTGCCCTTTTTGTACCAACTCTTTGATTTGTTGCCTTATTTCCTTATTTTCTAAAAAAAGAGTAGTGTTATATTATCCCATCTTATAGAGGTGCGCCCAAGGTTAGATTGATTTAATGCTTGACCTGATAGTGCAAAGGTACTCCCATGGGTGAGGATAATATGTCTCTATATTCTTCCATGACCTTATCCAATTTCCTCTACTACATGGAGGAGTATTGTGTGGAGGTCATGGAAATGGCCACAATCTTATCCTTAGTTTGAGAGTGAATTAGAAAAAAGATAGATTTCCCAATCTGGGAGATGACCTTACTATATTGCTTTGCAGAGATCAAAGAAATGACAGTTGGTGGGGCTACCTTTGGTATCCTATATAGTTTTATGCCCAAATTAATAATAACACTGTGAGGTGTAGACTCATATAGATCATGATGATTCCATAGGTATGGTTTTCCTAAAAAAACATCATAAAATTCAAGGGGAGAAACATCACACAATACCTCATCCTTGAAAGGCTTGACTTTATAGGGAAAACAACAGTGTTTCTTGATGCAAACATATCACCCTTGGTGGAGCCACCCGATGGTGTATGGTTTTGGGTGTGGTGTTGTCAGTAGGCCCAATTAATTATCGACCTCTACTGAGATAAGGTTCTTTTGACTCTCGCTAGTGATAATAAAATGAAGTGGATCGCCCTTCATCCACATTTGTGAGTGAAACAAACACTCACCTTCCTATGGATATTCGAGCTCACTTTGTTGGACCCTGGTGGTGGCAAAAATGGCACTAGGTTCTGCATAAATGATCTGTCTCCCCTTGTCTAGGTCTGGTTCAGAGTTGGAACATGTGTTTGACTCTAAATATTTTAGCTGAGTCACTAATGACTGCTTTCTATGGCATTCATTGGTGTTATGAGTGGGGTTCTTGTGTAACTCACACCACTTTCTTGTGTCTTTCTTTGAATTCCCATTACCATTCTTTGTTTGTTGCTTTGATGGGTTGTCTTGGGATGGTCCACCCTAGTTCTTCCCTGTTTTCTATGGTTTGGGGATACCCTTTCCCTGCTTCTGTTGTGAAGGATTCACAAATCCAAAGTCTCGCTTCTTCTGTTTAAAATTTTGCTTGATTTTGACAATATATTGGTATGTTGTGCTAAGCAAGGAGATGTCCAAGAACTCAATTTCTATCTAGATGCATTTGTGCAAACAACCCCAGTACTTTAGCACCAAATATTTCTCAGAGTCCTTGATATAGCTTGGTGTGTAAGGTATGAAAGATACTTGTGAACTCTAGCACTGCTTGGTCCCTTTCTTGTTTTAACGTGGTCCATCTCATGTATTGGCTTTTGTAACTTCCAATAGGGTAATAATGTTCCTTAAAAACATCCCTAAAAGAGTCCCAAGTGGGTGCGACTATAAATAGTGCAAATTCCTCCATGGCCCTTTTCTCATAGTAACTTTCCCACAAATCCTTGACATGGGGGGCGTCCTTAAGGAGTGAAAAAGCAATATTTTCTTTATCATAAAAATTATAGATCGAAAATATCCTTCTAGTATATTTAGCCATTTGTCTAGAGCATCTACATCTATATGGCCTTCAAATATATGAATATCAATGTTATCTTGTTCCTTAAAGGGGGTGGTGCCACCAAAGTGGCCACTAGATGAAGATGTGTTTCCTATTAGTATCCACCAAAGGATTTAGGAAAAATTATCCACCATATCTTTCCTTTATCACTCGAGGGCATGTTCGAGAAACAATTTGATGGGATTTGTTGCTCCCTCGACTTTCTTTCCTTCTACCATTGGAGGTTATCAGGGTCGACGAGGACGGTCTTGCAAGGGCTCAAGGAGTTCAAGTCCCAACTCCTTATACCCTAACCTCGTAGGGGACATGCATAGAAAAACAGAGAAAGAGCAGATCACTCTGATACCGTTGATTCAAATTTATGAAGGGAATGAAATGAAATACATATTTACAATCAAAACACAAAAATATAGTGAAAATTGATTTCAATTAATAAATAGAAAATGTTGAACTTTTATACATGTTGAATAAAAGAAAACTAGCTCGAATGATGGTAGCTTATCTATGAGAAGAGATGTGATGGCTATGTGCATCCCTAAATTGTGTTACAATGGGACTCAGAGGCCTTTTTATCATGAAAAAACAATAATAAATCCTAAACATCCAAAAGCCTATCCCTAGGAGATGAAGTGCCAAAGGCTTTTGGGCCTTGATGGGGTAAGTTGGAAATTTATCAACTTCTCAGGGTCGTAACTTTAACATACAATCTCCATTTGGCACACACGATAGCCCATTAGAAAGACATATTTGAGGAGTATAATTTCTGACTATTGCATGTTTCATTTAAAAAAATGTCATTAAAAACACCAAAATGACTCTAAAAATTTAAGAGCTAAAAACTACCAAAATAAGAAAATTGTGTTGTGAGCCAATAGAATAAATAAATAACATCTTATATCCACCTAAATCAATAAAATGAAGCTAAAGTCAATAAAAAGTCAATAATAAATTTTATCATATATTCACATAAATAACAAAACATCAAATAAATATAAATTCAAAAATATAATATCTTAATGCAACCTAAGCCAAAATCAATAATGGTCACAAAATTAATAAATTTAATTCAATTTGATTAAGATTGAAATGTTTATTTAAACACTCCACGCCACAACCTTAAATCTAAAACGCATTTTCCCTCAAGATAAATAACCAATCACTTCACAACAAATAACAATTTTATTATGGAAATAATTATTATGATTAATGGCATTTTATGCTTGTATTTAAATCCCTTTAAGAACATCTTATAATTAATTTATTTTATATTATATTATATGATAAAATAAATATTTAAATCTATTATAAGTCTTTTTATGCTTATTATTATTATGACCAGTTTATAAATGATAATGCTCTTTAATGAATTTAATGAAATAAAGGCGAGAAATAATGTGAAATAAGAGTCTAAGAATCCAAAAAAATCATTCATACTTGCTTTATGAATTTTTTAAATATTAAATTTTATAAAAAAATCATATTCATATTTATTTTTTCTAATATTAAGAAACTAATTAATATTTTTTTAATATTTTTTATTTAATAAAATGTAAAAATATTATTATTATTATTATTAATTTCTTGAAATGAAATTATAAGAAATTTTAGAGTATTTCTTCATATTTTGTGGATAGTAAATTGGATAAATTGTTGGTCTTGATTATCGAGACTCTCAAAAGAATCGAAGAGACTAAAACTTGTGATCAACAACAATATCAAAAAACTTTATTATCTAGCTCTAAATCACTTGGGTAAACCCTCTAAGTTTCTATATATATCATGTAACTTCTAATAATTGGAAAATGATTATTAAAATATTTATAAAATAAAGTGAGAAAAGTGCTTAATGAGTTGTATATATGATATATATATACACCATAAAATAAACAAAAAATCATATCCTAATAATTATAATATTTATTTTTAATAATGATCTTTGTTCCATAAATAAAAAGTTCTTATGTATCAATTTAATGGCTAATAAATTTTTAATTTTAAAATTAAATTAATATTATTATTATTATTTCATATGAAATGATAAGATTCATGCTCTACAAGTTCCATAAATGAAGAAAGTTGACCTTAAAATGATTAAAAGACATACAACTTATATTGACATGGACATGCTATCATATTGTACCATCTAAAGTGTAATGGATAAAGACAAATTTAACTTTTCTTAAATCAATTAATTTTATGTCAGATAAACTATTTGAATGCAATATGTTAACTAAATGATATTTTAAGTTTGAATCTATGATTTCTTTCTTCTTTTTCTTTTTCATTTTTTTTTTCAAAAAAAAATTTAGATGGTCATTTTTTTTCTCTATAATATTTAAATGGAGAGTAGTTCATAATGGATAAGTACAACTCTATATAGATTAATTAATTTTATGACATATAAACCCCTTGAATGCAACATGATAGCCAAATAATCTTCTAAATTTAACTTTGTAAATTTTTTTCATCTTTTTTTCCTAAAAGAAAAAAATTACAAAATTCCTTTTACTTATTAAAATATTTAAATGAAAGATAATTCAACCACCTTCGATAATAATAAATAATTCAATAAAATTCAGCTTTCAAGTAAGTGAGAATAAAAAGGTTAATAATAGTATCTTTAAGAAAATCAACTCACGAAATTGGATTATATAATTTAAAATAAAAGTTAGTTTCTAAATTTTGAATTTAAAAAAAGATATATTTTTAAATATTACAACCCAATGAATACATTAATTAAATACCGCCTTACAGATATATGGTCATTAGCCTTCTTTGCCAAAATCCAAATAAGTGTCACACCTTATATGCGAAAACTTTAATATTATGGAGATAAGAGTCATGCAATCTAATCTTGTTCATGTGGACAACATGACTCCATTTTACAATATTAACTTACATTTTATAACATGACTCCATTTTATAAAGTTGGTCAAACTTTACAACATTTTACAACATGACTCCATTTTATAAAGTTGGTCAAACTTTCTAACATAAGCATAGAAGATATCACATAGCCCCTATAGGGCAACCATTTAGTCAAAGATATGAAATAAAATTTACATTATAGAGATATCACAATCAATTCAAGGATAAACACTACATAGTATCCAAAATAAAAAACTAGTCATTTAGATTAAAACCCAACTGCTCATACGAATATATATATATATATAAAATAAGAGGTGTTAACAATTATAATAATAATAATAATAATTATTATTATATATATATATATATATATATATATATATATATATATATATATATATATATATATATATATATATATATATAATAAGAGGTGTTAATAATTATAATAATAATAATAATTATTTATATAAAAGAGATAAATGATAAAGAAATAAATTAAGGTAGGAGATGACATATCATTAAACCAAAGTGAGTGTCAGAACATGGAATAAAGAAAAGGCATAAGATTAAGCGCTGACTGAGGTGCAACCAAAGTCAATGTGACAACATAGCATAAAGAAAAGGTATAGGACTAGGTTGCTTTACACCCCTCTGGCCTCGATGATGAAATTTTAGGTGTAGATTTTCTTTTATAAATGTTATGAAAACTTATAAAATAAATTAATTATTAAAGTGAATTAGATGAAGATAATGTCAATCAAGAGTCAATAAGGCTCTTAACCTAAAGAACCAATTTTCAAGTTGATGAGATAAAGCCAATCAAGACTTAGTAACAAGTTTTATCATAGGTTTATATAAAAAAACATTAAGCAAACGTAAATTCAAATAATCTAATACCTTAATGCAAACATAAAACCAAAAGAAATAGTGCTCACAAAATTAGTAAATTTATTTCAATTTAACTAATATTGAAATGTTCATTTCAACACCCCACAACACAACCTTTTATAATTTTAAATCACATTTTCCAAATATACAAATAACCAATTACTTTATAACAAATAAGTTTTTCATTATGAAAATGATTATTATGATATATTACATCTTAGGTTTATATTTAAATTCATTTTAAAAAGTTTGTAGAGTTTTGGTTAAACAATGATAAGGCGGGTTGGCTGTTATAGCATTCACCATAGGTTCAATTCTCTTCCTCGATTGAAGTGATGTATGTGGACATATTAATGAAGACGTAGTAAAAAAAAAGAAAAAAAAGAAAAACTGAAAGGTACTACCAAACTTACAAGAAAAAAATCATTTAAAATCATTTTATAATTATTATAAATAATTTATTAGTCTTCTATAATAAGTAATATAGAAATAGTTGTTATTCAAATTGTTTTGATTTTTTAGTAAACTATTTTCTGAATGATTAAAAAGTTTGATTAGACTAATTACTTGTGGTTAAATGTGACATTTCTTTAAAAAATTAAAAACAAAATGGATTATAATTAAATTATTTTCTGATTGGTTAGAATGTTTGATTGAACTAATTATCTGCGGTGGAATTTGAAATTTTGAAAACAAATTAAAAATAAAATGAAATAAAACTTTAATATATTACACAATGCTTAAATATTGATCGTGCATGTATCAAATCACTAGCAGAAATTAGAGTTCCTTCATGTGAGATATTTTATTTGAAAGGAGGTATGGTCTCTTGAAGTGATTTTGGTCATTTCCAAGTATTGTTTGGGCTCTGCAAGAGTTTTGGGCTTTGAAAATCTATTTACCTTTGGTTGTTTCATGTTTAAAAAGTGTGTGACATCTTGAGAATTTAAATTTTTATCTTGTTTGAGGTTTTAAAAGTGAATTTTGGTTGTTGCATCCAAGAATGCCTAAGACAGTTTACTATTAGCACTACGATTTTAGTTTTTGAGCCTTCTCTGGCATGCATTTATCAAATATGATTTCAGTTAGGGTTTGTAGGATTTTCAGTTGTATCTATAACATACATTTCATTATTTCAAAGCTCTTAGGGTTTCTAGGCTAGGTTTTTTTTTTTTTTGTTAAAAAATGATTTTTCTTAGCTTTTTGTAGGTTTTATGTTGCTTCAACCTATCTTCCATTATTTGCATTCGAGTCATGAATTTTAAATATCATGTAGGTAGAGAGGGGTTTTCATTTTATAGTGTAATTTTGTGCTGACAACTATACTGGGATGCGATGCAGAAATTATACAAACAATATGTATACCAATGGATTCAATCCGATCATGCGATATGCTAAAGCAAGATATTGAATCCTTCTAAAAATTAATTATGGAAAATAAACGCGATTTCACAATCACGTCAAGTAAAAAAAAGAAGCAAATCAATCCATAACACAGATATTTTTTCCTGGGGAAAGCTTGCTGCTCAAAACCCCTCTATCTTCTATTGTATATTCAACCAAGGAATCATTAAACAATTACAATGCACTCTTCTCACAAGAGTCTACTGCACTCTGCTAACTGTCTCACACTGATCTGGACAAATCGACTAACACTTAGTCAATTTCCTGCCTTTGCTCAACCTGCCTTGCTTGCGCAATTCTAAGAGAATTAATTCCCTATTCTTTAGGAATTTCAGCCTTCCAAAACTACACAATTCTCATGAGAAATCCTATGGGTGTATTACTGCAAGCAGACAGTTTGCTAATAGTACAACTAATAGTTAACATCCCTTTAACCTCTATCTCAATTGGGTCTTCATTAAAACTGACACGCATGTAGCTATTAATAGTAAATCATCAGTTACTTGACAGATCACTGCATGTCAATTAAATCTAATTTAATTCACTTGACCTCTCACTAGTGCAAAAATCAGTTACAACTAGTTAAACTAATTTTAACTCAATTAATTCAGTTAACTAATTTCGCATGCATTAAACCAATATGCTAATTGCAACTTGGACTCTAAAACAAATAGAATCACTTTGCATGCCTCACCAACCACCCTCAACTCGAATTCCATGATCTAACTGAGTTTATCACACTCAGTTAGCTATTACAAGTGATTATGAGATAATATTACAATTTATTGTCCAATTTAATTAAGGGAAATTTAAATTAGACACACATTTCTTGTTGAAATTTCAACGCTCCCTCTCAATAAGAAAGGGATTATCAGCTACCCCGATCCTGCCTATGTGGTATTCAAATTTTCTCTTGGAAAGCGCATTCGTCATAATATCTTCATCTTGATCCTCCATGGGAATGTACGGAAGTATCATAATGCGTCTCTGAACACAATCTCTGAGATGGTGGTACTGGATGTCAATATGCTTGGACCTGTCATGGAATATTGGATTAATTGAGAGTTTTATGCAACTCTGGTTATCACAATGTATCACCGTTGGATCCATCTAACGACCAAACAAACCAACAAGTATCTTCCTCATCCAGATGGCCTCACATGCCACTTGACTGGCTGCCATGTACTCTGCCTCGGCTGAATTGAGTGAAACTGATCTCTGCTTCCTGCTGTACCAAGAAACTATTATCGATCTTATGATGAAGATCCCTCCTGATGTGTTCTTTCTGTCTGATGGAATGCCTGCCCAATATGCATCGGTGAAGCCTTGAAGCTTCACTCCCTTTGTCCATATGTACCATAATCCATACTCTGTAGTGCCCCTGAGATATCTCAATACATGCTTCCCCACATTCCAAAATAGCTTGGTCGACTTAACCATAGCTTGACTAAGCTAGTTAACTGCATAGCATATGTCTGGTCGTGTGTTCACCAAGTAATGAGTGAACCCACAAGTTGCCTATAAAAAATAGCATCCACTACCTCACCTGAAGTACCATCCTCCTTCCTCCAATTTCCTGCAAGAGGAGTCTCCATGGGTTTACAGCTCTCCATGTGGAACTTCCTCAAAATCTCTTCAGTATACTTGCCTTGAGAAGCAAATAGCTCCCCATCCCGCTGCATATCTCCAAAGTAAGGAAATAGTGAAGAAGTCCCATGTCCTTCATCTCAAACTCTCTTTCAAGATCCTCTCTGCAAGAAATTATGAGCTGCTCATCACCTGTCAAAATAAAATCATCAACATAAAGTATGATAATCAAAAGCTTACCATAAAAAACAATCTGGTATAGGCTCACATCCGCTTCACTCTTCGTGAATCCCAGCCCAGTAAAATAGCTATCAATCCTGTTGTACCAAGCACAAGGTGCTTGCTTCAGCCCATATAATGCTCCCTTGAGTCTGCACACATGTGACCCACTGTCAAAGGTCTCAAAACCTTCTGGCTGCTCAATGTACACTTCTTCCTCAATAACTCCATTGAGAAATGTAGCTTCACATCCATTTGATGTATCTGCCACCCCATCTGCGCTGAGAGTGCAAGGATAGATCTAATCGATGAATGATCCGTATTTATGCATGAACGCAATGTTAATAAACACATAACCATAAATACATAGATGCGCGGGAAATAACACTTCATTTCATTAACATCAAGAACCGAAATTTGCTTACGTACAAAATGGAAATAAAACTAGCTAGGGCAATCGGTAGCTATCTCCGAGAAGAGATGTGGCGGCTACAGGCCTCTGAACTGCGTTACAATGAGGCTCGAGGGCCTATTTATTATTGAGAAACAATGGAGAACCCTAAACATCCCAAAAACCTAACCCTAGGAGATGAAGCGCCAAAACTATGGGCCCCGCTTGGGTAAATTGGTGTTTCAACTTCCCAGGGACGTAACTTTGGCATACTATCTCCGTTTGACGCACATGATACATCATTAGAAAGCTCTATCCGAGGACTACAGCTTTGGAGACGAATTTGATGATCAAATTTGCTGGTGCTTTGATACCCAAAAAACGTCGTTTAGGGCCTCAAAACGGCTCCGGAAGTTCAGGACCCGAAAAACTGCTAAAAATAGTAAGTTATGTCGAAACTGAAAAACTGAAAGAGATAATGGTGGGGGGCCAAGTGGAATAGGTGGGTGGCCACCAATATCCACCTGGATCAATGAATACCTTGCAACCAGTGAAAAAGTATCCTCATAGTCAATCCCCTCAACTTGTGAGAATCCAAAAGCTACAAATCTAGGCTTGTACTTCTCCACACTCCCATATGCTGCCTGCTTCACCTTATCGATCCATCTAGATCCAACCATTGACTTTCCAACTGGTCTTGGGAAAAATTCCCATGCACAGTTACTGACAATGGAGTCGTACTCCTCAACCATGGTGTCAACCCAAGTTGGTTTCTGCACTGCTTCCTCAAAAGAGGATGGTTCTGTCACAATACACTTTCTCATAAGAGCCATGTATCTAGTAAACCTGTCTAGAGACTGTCTCTGTCTACACAGTGATGTAGGTGCTCCTACATGTTCTGCCACATCAAGTCTCAATCTATCAGCTTCTGTGGTGCACCTCCTACCATGTCTGGTGGATTGCTCTGCATGAGTGGTTTTTGCCACTCCATGATCCTTCGCATGTGGTTTCTCCACATCTTGAGGTTCATCCTTTGGAACCAATAGTTCCTCATCTACATGCAAATCAAGCTCTGTCTCAAGGGACAATCACATGGATTTCTCCTCATCAAATTTTACATCTCATATGACAACAGTCATCCTGCTATTCAGTAAATACACGCAATAGTTGTGGGGAGTATCAGTGTACCCCACAAAATATCCCAATCTTAGCAGTTGTTTCTAGATTCTTTTTGGAAACTTTGGTCACATGGAAATAGACACATGAGCCAAAAATTTAAAAATATGAAACATTAGGTTTCTTACTAGAAAAAGCCTCCATGTGGTGTACTCATGCCAAGTATCCGATGAGGACTACGATTCTGCACAAATATCGATGTGTTGCGTGCCTCTACCCACAGATGCAACACTAGGCCTTGATCATGTAACATCACTCGTTCCACACCCACAATTGTTCTGTTCTTTCTTTATGAAACCCCATTATGTTGTGGGTTATGAGGTGCAATCAACTCTCTCCAAATTCCTTCTTTGGCACATAATTTCTTGAATTCATTGGATATGTACTCACCACCATTATCGCTCCTCAGAGCCTTCACATGCTTCCTTGTATCTTTCTCAACCGGTGCTTTTAACTCACAAAATTTTGAGAACGTCTGATCTTTCTTCTTCATGAAGTAGATCCAACACTTTCTAGAAAAATCATCAACAAAAATCACATAATACTTGTGCTTTCTTGTAGAAGCTGTAGAGAATGGTCCATACACATCTGAGTGAACTCTCTCAAGGATTTCTGTTGCTTGGTTCTCCTTCTCTTGAAAAGTGGCCTTTGTATACTTCCACATGGTACATCCCTTGAATGTGTTTATTTGCGTAAGAGTACCCTTTGGAAGCCCTGTAGAAATATGCTTCATGACCTTCAAAGCACCATGGTGTAGATGGCCCAATCTCCTGTGCCATAAATCACCCTCATCCCGGCTCACCACTCTGTCTTATTTACTCATCAATATTACGCAACCATCTACATCAAGTTTGTAGAGATTCTTCACATGAATCCCTATCTTCTTAACTTTTCTTATGTCGTTGTGATGAAGGAATGCTTTCCCTTCACTAAAAACCACATCATATGCTATATCCTCCAACATAGCAACTGGAACTAAATTATTTTTCAGGCCTGGTACATGCATGACATATTTTAATAAGAAAGGTTTACCTGACTATCTTTGGAAAGTAATTGTACCAATCCCGTTAGCGTTATACCTCCTGTCATCACCCATCTCGATGTGCATTTAAAGATCCTTCTCCTCCAAGCTACTAAAGAGTTCTTTGTCTCCCATCATGTGGAAAGATGTACCACTATCCAAGTACCACACTAATCCCATCGCACTAAACACCATGCATGCGATGAGCAAGAATTCCAACTTGAACTGTGAAGCCAAAGCTTCACCTGCTGCAGATCCTAAAGCATTATTGTTGTTCTTCTTCTTTTGTGGACAATTAGTGGCATAATTTCCATGCTCGTGACAGTGAAAACATTTCACTCTGGACATGTCACGCTTCGTGCCTTCTTTGTTGGTCTCAGATTTGGAATAGGATTTCTTTCCCTTCCCCTTCTTTGCTTTACCAACCAAGGCGCAATTTTCCTCATCATTTTTCTTGGATTAGGATCTATCCATTTTATTCCGCCTGAATTATTCTTGTACCAAACTCGACCAAAGTCACTCTCAATCTGGTAGCTTCTCCCTCCCATTGACATAGTCCTGATAACTATGCCAACTCTTTGGAAGGCCTAGAAGTACTAGGCTCACCAAGTCATCATCCGCTACATTAATCTCAACACTTCCAAGCTCATCTCAACATTGGATGAACTTGGTCAAATATTTAGGAATAGTGTCGCCTTTCTCCATTTTGATTTTCCTGAGCTTGTCCTTCAATGCCAATTTTTGTGGTCAGTGCTACTCTAAAAAAAATATGTCAAAGCCTTCCACATTGCATATGGAGTTGCTTTTCTATAGATACTCGAGCCAATGTAATCTCAAACTCCCTCTAATAAGATCCTCCTCGCCTTTGCAACCTTCTTTTTCCAAGCATCAAGAAGAGAGGCGTTTGTTGCTACGGGTTTTGGAATATCATTATCAATGAATTATTTCAACCTGTTGTCCTCCAGAACTACCTCCATTTTGTCTTTCATGCAATATAATTAGAACTTCCCTCGAGTGCATATTCCAATATTAATCCATTGAAAGCCATCTTGATCCGCCTGTCGCACTGAAGAATATTTTTTCAAATTCAAATGTTGTTCAACACAAACTCAATTTCTTCTCCACTATAGTGATTTCCTGTGCTCTAATACCATGCATAAATTTTTAAAAAAAATATGTATACCAATGGATTCAATCCGATCATGCGATATGCTAAAGAAAGATATTGAATCCTTCTACAAAATAATTATGGAAAATAAACACAATTGCACAATCACACCAAGTAAAATAAAGAAGCAAATCAATCCACAACACATATATGTTTTCCCAGGGAAAGCTTGCTACTCAAAACCCCTCTATATTCTATTGTATATTCAACCAAGGAATCGTGAAAAAATTACAATGCACTCTTCTCACAAGAGTCTGTTGCACTCTGCTAACTGTCTCACACTGATCCAGACAAAATAGACCAACACTTAGCCAATTTCTTGCCTCTACTCAGCCTACCTGCCTTGCACAATTCTAAGAGAATTAATTCCCTATTCTTTAGGAATTTCAACCTTCCAAAACTGCGCAATGCTCTTGGGAAATCCTATGGGTGTATTACTACATGTGAGCAGTTTGCTAATAATACAACTGGTAGTTAACATCCCTTTAACCTCTGTCTCAACTGGGTCTTCATCGAAACTGACATGCACGCATCTATTAATAGTAAATCATCAGTTACTTGACAGATCACTGCATGTCAAATAAATATGATTTAATTCACTTGACCTCTCAGTAGTGCAACAATCAGTTACAACTAGTTAAACTGATTTTAACTCAATTAATTGAGTTAATTGATTTCTCATGCATTAAACTAATACACTAACTGCAACTTGGACTCTAAAACATATAGAATCACTCTACATGCCTCACCAACCACCCTCAACTCGAATTCCATGAGCTAACTAAGTTTATCACACTCAGTTAACTATTACAAGTGATTATGAAATAAGATTACAATTTATTGTCCATTTTAATTAAGGGAAAATTCCAATAGACACACATTTCTTGTTGACTTTTCAACATGCGATGGTTTTTTAGGTATGTTCAAGAGATGCAACTCCCATGGTTTTGAAGTAAGTTTAATATTATCATAATTTTATATGATGGGAAAATATTGTGTGTATGGTTTTATTGTTAGAAAATGTTGATGTATGAAGGTTTTTTTGAAGTTTTGTTGATGATTTGCGTTGTTGTTTCTAAAAAAATTATGATGTGTGTTTTTTTAGCCCAATTTTCATGCAATTTAAGAAAATAGATTTTAAATTTTTTACCAGATTTTTTCCTGTTCATTGTAGGAGATGCATCTGTGATTCTTGCTTTCCATTTGTTGTTTGATGCACATTTTTTTAGTTGAATCTATCGACTAAATTTGTCATTTGTGGAAATTCAAAGATGTTATGTGCTCCTAGATAACAAGTTTATTTTTTAATTTTTCTATATGTTGTTTTTTTTCAATATTTGCAGTACATATATTTTCCACTTTGGAGATGAAAAGATTTACCATGGCAAGGGTATTAGATTTATTGGACCCGATTCTCAAGTTGGTATATATTCTAAATATTTGTATGTGGTTTTACTAACACTCAAAGAGTATAGTAGTTAGAAAATGTTGCGTTTCTATATTAAGTGATTAGAGGTTGTGGTTTTGTTGTTTGTTAGTTCTATATGTAAGTGGTATTTTCATAATCATCTAAAGTTGTCCAAGCTTGCACGGACTACTATGTATCAAGAAACAACACAAGAGGATTCAAAATTTTCAAATTTCAATAGATATAATGAAGTTGATTAGTTAGAACTTTTGTGTTAAGGCCTGCTTCAGTTTGGTGAATGAAATGCACATTTTGATATGACATTGATATAAGAGTTGAGCAGACAAATTTATTATGCTTATGTTTGGCTTCTAGTTTGGCAAGTGGAATATGTTCATATAGAGACATTCATCGTTAATTGTTGCATTATCTTTGTCATTGTTTAACATTTAGAGACACAATCAATGATTCAATATATTGTATGTGAACTATGGAAAAATATATGGAAGCACATAGATGTGAATTTTGGATTATTGTCCACTTGTTTTTCTTTTTATCGTATTGTTGGTTACATTACAGATATTTGTATTCATTGTTCTTGGTTTCTTGTTTCAAATTGCGAAGATTGTTGCAAATTAGTAACGGGAATTGTGGATAGGCTAAGGTTTTATTTGTATAATGATTTTAACAAGTTCGTAAATTTGGTGATTATATGTACAACATTTCTACCAAGTTTACGAGTTTCTTGTGTGATGAATTTTGCATGACTAAATTTCATAGTTGTTTCATAAAGGTGATGGTAGTTTAAAATAATTGTAAATGACAATTGTCTCTTGTTTTTTTAGTAGAAAGCAAGATGTAATCAGAATGATAGGAGAGCTAGAAGAAATTGTGGATGCAACATTGTTAATTCAAAGTAATTAGTAATTGTTATTGATTTATTTTATCTGAGACAATTTTCTGGGTTTTGTGTGTATTTACAAACATGGATGTGCTTCTCCTGGTATATGGGAGACTCCTAGCAACTTGATCAAGTGTTTTCTTTTACTGTTTGTAATTTTCCAAAGGGACTCATTACATTGAGTTTTTTTTTTTAATAATATTGATAAAATCTAGTTTCAGACACCGCATGATGTGCATGAAGAGTTTGTGGATGTAACATGGTTAATTCACATGAATTAGTCATAGTTATTGATTTCTTTTTCCCGAGGCAATTTTTTAGGTATTTTGTGTATTTAGAAACACGGATGTGTTTATTCTATGTCATTAATTTCATCTTTCATTCAATGGAACTAATATCAATGATGTTAAAATGGAATGAACCTTGAAATTAAATGGACAAAATGGTTTTAAAACTTTGAATTTTATTGCATGTATCTCTCATAAACGACGATGTTAATCTATTAATTTTCTATTTATTATCCTATCCCATCCATGGAATGTCATGTGCGAGTGACAGGTTATTATTATACAAGGTTAGGATTATTTGAAATTTCTTGAAATTAAGAAATGGGGTTGCAGTTGTTGAGAAGAAAAAGATGACAAAGTCTCGTGATAAGGGAAAATTTGCTACACATTGTGCATGTTGACGCAAGAGATTACTTTTTCAAGTGCTTTTATAGTTTCCAAGTGAAAAATTTATTTGCACGAAATCAAGTTTATTTTCCTTGTTTTGCACACACACTTCCTCCACACATTGATTATGTTGCAGATACCGTCTCTTGGAAAATTCCTTGTGCATGACCCTCAAGATTGTTGTGTTTATTTCCAAATCTCAATTATTTTGAAGAAAATTTGTGTTCGTTGGTGCACACACGCATTGTAACACTTAATATTCCTCCAATTTTATATTTCTTAATGTTATTATTGACTATATTACTAAATGTGATTGATACACATCAATATTTCAATTGAAAAGTGGCACTGATCTAGGGAATAGAAGATTATAATATTACTCTAGCTAAGTTTTGTATATATTTAGTTTGTTCAAAAAAAAGAGGTAACTAAAATCTGTTGGAAACAAAGACATGCAAAACTAAAGTATGTACATAAGTGTGGACATAAAAGAGTAAGTTTTATTTCTCCATAGAATGTGAGCCCAAAAGAAAATATTGAATCTATAATAGTATTAGAAAACATGGTTCAAATATCTAGACACAATTCCATGCTTGAATACCTCTTCCTTCGTACAGAAATTTGGTCAACATTTTTCAGTTCTGATGTTTTCCCATAGTATGTACCTGTATGCCACTTGACATGATGACAATATTTCAAGGTACAATATTTATCATCTCGCCTTGTTAACTTTTCTTTTCATTCAATGGTATTGATATAAAGGGTGTCAAAATCAAATGAATCTCTGAATTCAGTGGAAGAAATGATTTTAAAATTTCGAGTGTTATTGTGATGATCTCTTATACACAATGCGTTAATGTATTGAGTTTCCATTTATTAGACTATCATGTCTAGCAGAAATCGCTCGCGAGAGATAAAAAGTTGGTAACAATGTAGGGAAATGAGTAATATATATGTAAGTGGCATTGGTAATGTTGGTAGTATTTCTTGTGTACTTGTTTCTGATGTAATAGTTCTCACCTGTTACATCACTGCTTATTGTTTATTTCTTGTAGGTCATTTGTCATGATTGCAATATTTTGAAGATCTGGTGGCATTCAATGTTACTAATATCAAACCGTGTTAAAATCAAATGAATATGTGAATTAAATGAAAGCGATGGTTTAAACCTCGAGGTTTATTATGATCATATTCTATAAAATATGATTTTAGTCTATTAATTTTTTATTAATTAGGTTGTCGTGTTTTTATAGTTTGGCAAGTTTCATTTATGCAAAAGAAACTGTGTTGTTTGGTTCGTGCTCACATTTCCTCCGCACATTTATTCTCTCACACATACTATATCTTCTCCAACTCTTTTATTCTATGCATATTTCCATGTTCACACACCTCTTGTTGCATACAACTGCTTGTTTAGCAGTTTTAGTTCTGACAGGTTTATGCAATGTATTATAGATTTCATGTATGCCACTTGTCATGTTGATAAGATTAATGAATCTCTGAGTTAGGTGGATGAGACGGTTTTAAAATACCAAGGTTTATTGCAACCATATTGTGTATCTATTAGGTTGTCTCACCTAACATAAGTCGCATGGGAGATATTGATGGTAACTATATAAAGGGGTGAGGAGTTTACAGGTAAGTGCTATTAGAAATGTTGGTAGTCCTTCTTGTGTTGTTTCTAATTCATAAAATTCAAGTAAACTCAAAAGGCTATGTGTTGAAACACATAGGAAGTGTTGTTCCTAGATGATTTGAAGAAAAACATTTACTTTAACTCTTGCAGATGTCATTATGTGCCTTACTGTGTTAAAAATTCGGCTTCATTTTTACAAATTAAATACACATCATGGGTAGGAATGGTTGTGAAAATTGTACAAATTTAGATAGACGCGAAACAAGTTGTATTTGTCAAATTTAAATCTTGTTGTCTACGACCATTACACACTGTAGATTTTTGTTTGTTTGTTTTTATATTTAGTGTTTTTGTTTTCAATTTTGAAGATGAAAACTATCATTGTTGTTGTATTTTGAAATTCTAAGTTTGTTATTTGTTCCTTTTGAGATTTGTCATTAGTAAGCTAACTTATTTATACTAGTTTGAGTTATTTAGTTCTTTTAGAACGTTTTTTTTTTTTTAAATGTCTTGTGTGCGACATTTTGAGTGAGACAGATTTATTCTATATGGGTCTAGAAAGACATTTTATTTAGGGGTTGAGATTTGGGACACATTAAAAAACATGAATATGAATATACATGATAATAAATGATTTCATATTGAATGAAAAAAACAATATTTTCATTGATAAGCGATTGCAGGATGGATGGAGGAGCTTGCTCAACTATAATAGTCCAAAAGAACTTAGTTTTTCTTCTAGTAGTTTGTCTAAAAGTTGATATGAAAATGTTTATAAGATCCTTACAAGTAAAGCTAGTACTTTCGTAGTGAATATTCATTGGTTTGGTGATGTTGTTTCAAATCTACAATTTGGTTGCAAGTTAATGGTGGCAGTAGATGTTAATAGTCATAATTCAGCTGATCAACATTAGAGAAATTATGTCTCGAGATCCCAATTAAATCCTTTTTCATTTGGTGTAGCAATTTGGAACTAATTGAATATTTTGGTTCATTTTTTTCTAGGTGAATTTGGGTGAACACTATCGAAAAAAATTACTGAACAGAAGAAATATATAAAAAATAGAAAGAGAATGATGCTTTTGTTCAAAAAACATGGTTCGAAGAGAGCCACATGAATCACATATCATATGTACATGTATATTGATTTTCTTCGAGGAAATTTGATGGATGGATGAAATGTTATTTACAAACTCCCAAAATAAAGTTTGTAAGTTATTTTTCAATTTCATCTCAATTTTTTACAACTATTTTTCTTTTTTTTTTTGCAATGATTTGATATTACTCTTTTTTTTCCTTATAGACTTGCATATTACTAGAATACTCAAGCTAGCTGATATTTTTTATTCTCCATACAAGACATTTTGTAACGAGTGTGAACAACTTCTTAGAAAAATGCAGTGTCTAGTATATAACATGATTTATTGCAAAAAATATGGTTCCTGTTAGCACTAGGTTTGTATCTTCACAAAGGGTACAAATGTTTTGAGAATCAGTTGACAAATTCATTTAGAAAGAGTGAAGGCTTAAGTGTTGGAATACATTAAAATTTTGTGTGAAATGATGGAATAATGGTTAGGAACATTTCAAAGAGGTTTATTATGTCATGCATAATGTTTTACCCAAGTTTTGCATCCAATCGAGTGAAGTATACTGAAAACAGGTGGCGCTCCAAAATATTCTCGTAGCGCCTATAGGAATTTTAAAAATAAAGTTTTTCTAACCACCCTTTGGATCATATCAAACACTCAAACACTTTTTAACAAGGCTAACTCATGTTACAAGTTTATGACACATTTGGAAGGGTTTCCAAGTGATAAAAGAGGGTTTTAGAGGCAAAACCTAAAAACTGAAACTATGAGTAAAAGAACCATGTCCAGCATACCCAGGAAACTAGTTTGCAACATCTAAAGGAGTTATTAGCATTTTTTATAGTGTGTGGAATATTTCATCAACTCATTTGATGGAAACACAACTAGGGTCAGGGACATGCAATTTCAGGTGACAAAATTTGAAAAGGGAACAAGTTTACCAACTAAAGGAGAGAAGTGGTTTAATAAGAAATGGCAATACTATGTTTTTTCCGGCTTTAGTCACCATGTTAAAACATATATTCCAATCAGGTGATGATGAATTTTAAACAAAGAAAATAGTTTTTTTTTGGGATAAGTCTTATTTAAAAAATCCTCTTTCATATTTTACCGAGTCATCATGGTTTGGAAAATACATAGGAATGTTTGAGGCCTATTTTTCCATATTTTGTAATTCTTTTTTTTACTGTTTTAGTCATTGTTTTCAAAAGAAGTTTCCAAATATAAAGAGAGGAATTTTGGAAAACCAAAAGAGGTTTTTGAGGAAACAAACCAAAAAAAAAAAAAACTCCCTCATTTTTCTAACAACTATCATGTTTTGAGAGATTTGGATGTATCTTTGAGGCCTATTTTCCATATTTTTCAAAATTTTGTTTCCTATAAAAATGCCAAGTCAATAGCTGAAGGCCACCTTATCAATTCAACTTGGGGATAAAATATTATCTCCTCCTTCATTATTTCAAACAATAAACTAAATATGGATGAAGAGGTTTTCAAATCCATTTCTTTTGGATCTTGAGGCTTTTTATAATTAATACTTTCCACAAATTGTGGATTTGAAACCTATGTAGCATTTCAATAAATTAAATGTAAAAGGAGGACCAAAGGTTGGATTTTAAAGTTTTGGGGAAGAAACTATTGATTTTTTTTGTAATATTTTATGAGTATTAATTATATCAAGTGCAGAGGTACAAAGTGATTTCATACCAGAGATTCATGACGATGAAGTTTTGAAGTTTGTCTCCTTTCTCATGTGTATGTGATTACCTTCTCAGTTATTCATTTATGTGTAAATATTCTAAGTATTTAAAATAAAAGTAAATGTTGTGGAACTCATCCTTTGTTAGGTGCTCCATTTCATAAATTTAAATATTTAAAATTTTCCTCTAAAGTTACAGTTGAAATTCATCCATTGTTATATGCTTCAAATGTGATAGACTGTTAATCCTTTTTTGCACTTTCATCTTGCAATGATAATATTCACATATAGCCATCATTTACCTTGCCTATGTTTCCTGGAGCATTTTATCAGTCACTGATAATCTTTATAAACACTTATATTTGAATCCATTTCCCAATAGTTGTTATTTCTTCAACCCTACTCAACCACCACACCCAAAATCCAAAAACCCTACCAAAAATCTAGTCATTGTTTGAAGATACAATAAGTTGATAAGCTTAGTGATTAGGTTGTCAAAGAGATCCCAATATGGATTGAAGGGGATTTCCTTCAATCTACAAGCTTGGTTTGAAAAGGTTACCTTAGAACTTCATCTTTCACAATTAAGATGATATTTCTGAGTGATAACATCCTTGCGACCATACTGGGGAAATGAAAGTATATCTTCCGCAAGACTGTTTTAATGATTAGATCTACTTCATAAGGGAAAACAAAAGGTGAGATAACAACATTGGCAGTATATTTTCTTTGGCAACTCCATTTTCAAGAATCCAAAGTTCGAAACTTCAATGGAAAATACACTATATGAAGAATTTAAAGCTTGAAGAATGTACTGGTGACTCCACTGTATTCAATGAAGTACTCAGATGTTGCTACTATTTTTTCAAGGTATGAATGTTTGTATTTTATAGACCTTCCTAGTTTTCCCAATCCTCTTCCTATAGATGAATACTTTTTTAGGAGTGAACCAAAGTTTAATGGAGATGATTAAGTTTGGATTTGAAACATATCTCAATTTTTTTTTACTTTACTGATATTATTAAAGTCAAGAATGAGGATGTATTTATAATAGTATTCTATGATTCATTCCAAGGAAAGTATAGGAAGTGGTTTGAGTGTGTGCCTACTAAATCCATAAGGTCTATAACATTTTTTTGGTTATCTTTCTAGAAATATGGATGGAAAATACAATGTTAGTGGCAAACTTTGTTTCCATTCAAGGTTTTCAAGAATGGAACGATGGGTATACTGATGATGAAGTAGATAAGAAATTTTCTTCATTCTTATCCTATTATTTATATTCATGTAAATGTAACACATAATTTAAGATTCAGATTCTCGAAAAAAATTCTAAGGAGATTGAGATAGAGCTTGAAGTTTTAGAGGCCCAACGAATTCTTTCAAATCAGAGTCATACTTTTCAAAATCCTTTTTAGAACAAAAAACAAAAAGACATATTTTTTCCCTATGTTATTGAAAATGGTCACTTTTATGTTTTGTATTATCAATTTGAAATAGAAAGCATAAATGAAAAGTTCAACCATGATGATAAAATTGCTTAAATACATTGAAGATCAACATACAAGAGATGACATATATGAATTTAACAATATCGTATATTTTTATATGAAGGGTCTTTGTAGATTGAATGTTCAGCCCTGATTTCACTTTAAAAAACTTAAGAGTTGCCACAAATTTTAGTTTTTTCTATTTTCATTTTGTTGAAGCACCATCAAGCGGCCACATTATTTAAAAAGCTACTTGATTGGCTTCACTGACATTTTTGTATTACTTGGTATTCATCAATTCTTCAGTAGATTAGAGTAGGATGTTTTTTAATAAGCTCACATTCATGCCATATTTTTAGTAGTTTGGTTTTCATTTTTTAGTAGTCAGTGTTCTAAATGAGGATTGGAATCAGTTAGATCACAGGTCACAGTTTGCAGGTTGTACTTTGATTTCAGTTGCAAGTCAAGTTATTAGTCTTTGAGTTGGGAGCAACCTAATGGATTAGGCACATGGTCATAATTTTCTTTACTACCTCCTAGGGAGACAATATCCCCATTGGAGCTAGTTTTTAGGACTAGGTTTGTATCTTCACAAAGGGTCTAAATGTTTTGAGAATCGGTTGACAAATTCATTTAAAGAGTGAAGGCTTAAGTGTTAGACTATATTAAAATTTTGTGTGAAAGGAATACATAAGGGTTAGGAACATGTCAAACAGTTTCATTATGTCATGCTTGATTTTTTACCCAAATTTTGTAGCCAAACGAATGAAGTATGTCGAAAATAGGTGGCGCTACAAAATATTTTTGTAGCACCTACAGGAATTTTAAAAATAAATTTTTTCTAACCTCCCTTTGGATCATATCAAATATTCAAACACTTTTTGAATAAGTCTAACTAATGTTACAAGTTAATGAGACATTTGGAAGGGTTTCCAAGCGTTAAAAGAGGGTTTTAGAGGTAAAACCTAAAAACTGAAACTGTGTGTAAAAGAACCATTTTCAACATACCCATGGAACCAGTTTGCAACAGACAAAGGAGTTATTACCAATTTTTAAAGTGTGTGGCATATTTCATCAATTCATTTGATGGAAACACAACTAGGTTCATGGACATGCAATTTCAAGTGACAAAAGTTACAAAGGGGACAAGTTTACCAACTAAAGGAGAGAAGTGGTTTAAGAAGAAATGACAACACTCTGTTTTTTCCTGTTTTACTCACCATGTTCAAATATATATTCCAAACAGGTGGTGATGAATTTAAAAAAAAAAAAAGAGGGTTTTTTTGGGAAATGCCTGAGTTAAAAAAAACCTCTTTCATAAGTTTACCTAGTCATCATTGTTTGGAAAATACAAAGGAATATTTGAGGCTTATTTTTCTAGATTTTGTAATTCTATTTTATTTTTATGCTTTAGAAATTGTTTTCAAAAGAAGTTTACGAATATAAGGAGATGAATTTTGGAAAAAAAAAAGAGGTTTTATGAGGAAACATACCAAATAAAAAAAACCTCCCTTAGTTTTCTAAAAAATATCATGGTTCGAGATATTTGGATGTATCTTTGAGTCATATTTTTCCAGAGTTTTAAAATTTTTGTTTCCTATAAAAATGCCAAGTCAACAACTGAAGGCATCCTCATCAATTTGACTTGCAGATAAGATATTATCTCCTAATTGATTATTTAAAATAGTAAACTAAAGATGGATGAAGAGGTTCTTAGATATATTTCTTTTGGATCTTGAGGATTATTGTAATTAATATTTTCCACAAATTGTGAATTTGAAACCTATGTAGTATTTCTATAAATTAAATGTAAATGGAGGACCAAAGATTGGATTTCCAAGTTTCATTCCGAGCATAGATTGGAAATAATATTGGCCAAAATTTAGAGATCAGAATGGAGATAATTTTGTGCTTCATTTGATTAAATTTCATATGCATGTACATAAGTTTGGGGTTAATTTTCATGAATATTATTTAATGAAGATGTTTATGGCTACCCTGGAAGAAGATGCAAGACTATGGTATGAAATACTACAATCAATTATATTATACTCGCGTAAATATTAACACACAGTATTCATTGAGTATTATGGGGAGTCTCGTCCTTATTTGTAACTATTCCAAAATTGTTGTGAATATTGTGAATAATTTATTCAATACTTAGAAGATGTTTATGGTGATGAGGAGCTTATGGATGCAAAAATCATAGAAACCCTTAATGATTTTTCATCCCAACAACAAATAATAGTTTATTCTTTGTCTGAATTAGACTAGGATCTAGAGTTTGAAATGCATGTTCCTTCCCTTCAAAATGAGGAAGATGTTCATGTGATAAGTGCCCAAGAGAGGGATTATGATGATCAATCAATAGTTTCTATTTCAGTCATAGAAGAAGAGAAAATTGTTTCATATTCTTTGGAAATTGTAGAAAGTATTCAAGATCTCACATATATTGAAAACATAAATTCAAAAAATTTAGAAGGTCAAGATGATGTTATTGTTGAAGCATGTGAAGAATCATCCTTAGTCACTCCTTTTCTACAAGACATGACTGTTCGATTTGTCCTAGCGACTCCATTTTCAAACAATCCAGAGTTCAAAACATCCATGGCGACTCCACTATCCAAAAAATTCAGAGTTTAAAGTACAAATCCATTTGCCTAATCAATCAAGATGACATGGTATGTGGCAAATCCTATTTCTATTGAAGGTTTTAAGGAATATTGGGACAATTTTGATGATGATCAGATTGATCAAGATTTTTCAAAGTTCTATATATTTATTTAAATTCATGCAAATTTTCTTTCGTAGATAAAGCTCATTTTCTTGGAAAATTTATTATAAAACTTGAGAGAGATGTTGAGGTCTTAGAGACTCAAATACAATCCCACAACTTCCAAGATCAGAGCCAATCTATTGAAATATTTTTCTAGCCAAACAAAAGGAGGTAGTGCTACCCTCATTTCTCACGATGGAAGATTTTTGTTGTTGTTTTTGAACAATCATTTGACAATTCAAAGTTGAAGTCATGGTTTGACATAGAGAATACATCTGAAAAATTCAACCTTGATAATCCAGTCATTGAATACCCCTAGGATCATCGAACAGATCATGTATTTTATGATCCTGTAGCTCACTATATGGAATTTTTTTCATCTTGTGTTTTAAATCATGTTTTTAATATGGATACATGATGCATCATGATTTTCCACCACCATTACACTGTTTAGTTTCCATATGGTGCAATCATAGTCAAGAAACCCACTTATTGCAGAAACTACTTGATTAGATTCACTAGAATTTTTGTATCACTTGATTTCAACATTTTTTCAATAGGTTAGAGTAGGAAATGGTGTGCAATAATATTGTTGGGTAAAGCATTTGTTTCAGTATAATTTTCAACATTCAATTTTCAGTGTGGTTAATTTCAACTTTCAATTTGGTTTCAGTTTGAGCAGATATAGTTTGCAAGTTGCAATATTTGAGGTTGGGAGTGACCCAATGGATCAAACATAGGGTTAGTGTGTTATTTACTGCCTCTTGGGGAGATAGTAACCCCATTGGAGCCATTTTTTCGCATAAATTTTGCACCTTTCCCTAAAGGTCCAAAGGTTATATTTATCAATTCATTATGCAAAGTCATGGTTATGTAAGGGCCTATAATTGTTTTTTGTGTAAATTAACATATAAGCCTAGGGACATGTCAAAACAAGTCATTTCACTTAACCCTAAGCTTTCCCTAAGTTTTTTTCAGTGACATTAGTCTATCTTAAGCCTAAATCTAGCGCTAGGAAATATTTTCGTAGCATTGCGCTGTGAACTATTTTCATAGCGCTCACCAAAAAATTTAAAAGTTAGGTTTTTGAGTTGCCAAACCTATCATTTAAACTCCCTAAGTGGTTTTTCACAATATCCCTTTTCATCCTTGATGTGATATTTATCTTCATTTTAAATCCCAAGAAGGAAGTTTAAAATCAAACCCTAAAATACCAAGTTTACCCTAAAACAGTAATTTCCAACGAACTCGGAAAATTATTTATAGTGCGCAAAAGGTTCTAGAACAGTTTGTAGTGTCCTGCCAGGGGAATTCAATGTTGTGAAAGTGTTTGTAGCTCCAGGAGAATTTTTAGGATGGGAAGATCAGGCCATGTGAAACATTTTGATCCATATGGAATGTACTTTGAAGTTTATCCAGAAATGTTGACTCTCTTCCAAAATGCAGGTTGGGAATCAATATTCTGGTGCTTTAATGGACACAACTTGAGTTGGTGTCATGAATTTATATACTATTTTGAAGGAAATAAATCATGAATTAAACCCCTACAGTTTATAGTCAGTGATGAATCCATTGCATAGGCCACGGGTTTTCCTAATGAGGGTGAAATATAGTTTAAAAAGAAGACATTGCAAAATGTAGAATTGAACTTTTTCTTGAAGGAAGACTGTCAGAACCAAGACTGGAACTTAGAAATCCTCCAGAACATGTTGAATACCGAATGGTCCAACACTCTCAGGGTTGTGAAACTATTCTTAACATATGAAGGTGGAACAACTAAGACAGAGAAACATGAGACAACCTGCACCCAAAAGACCAAGGAGAGGTCAAACTAAAGTTTTTGTCCAAACCCTAGCTCAGGAAACAAAGGGAGAGCCTATCTTTGTTGAAGAACATGTTGAAAAAACTGTAAAAGAACTAGAGGTTAGGGTATATGAGAGGATAACAAGAAGACAACATAATCAAATGTTAGAAGAAGAGGGGGAAAAATAGAGAACAACACAAAGTGAAAAAGGAAAATTGAAAATGGAAACATAGGATGAAGAAGTTGAAACAGATCCTAGGGTTTGCTGCAGAAAACCTCATACTCTCCCTACAAATAAACTAAGGCTGAGTTTTAAGGAAAAAATAAACCCTAATTTGAAGGAGAAAATGATTATTGATGAAGAGGAAGTGACTATGCAATTTTCAAAAAGCATAAAGAAGGCAACCAAATAGAGGAAAAAAGAGCAAGTTGACAAAAAATGGAAAGAAACCCTAAAGGCTGGAAAAATTATATAGAAATATACCAGAAGGATGACAAGATGGAAAGATAAATTAGACCTCCTTGCCCAGGTTTTAGAAGCTATGAAAAAATGATCAGTTTACTTCATGGGGAAGAGAAATATACAAAACCCCAATTTTGTTGAACAACCCTAATTATACCTCAACGATTTGGCCTACTTCATTTTAATATTTTTTGACATTAAGTTATTTTTGATATGTCATGGTAATATGTCAAAGGTTTTTTTTTGGCTAAGGGAGTGCAGAGAATACAAGTCAACATTAGGAAAATGAGCAAGAAATTACAAGGCTAGTTGCGTAGTTTCAACATAGTTTGCAGGTTCATGCACTAGTTTTTCTACCAAGAAGGAAGATGAGTTGTATTTCCAAATATCGAGCCTACAAGGAAGTCAGTAGTTCCAAATCCTACAATACAACTATGACTTGTCCTAGTTCTAGAAGAATAACAGGAGATACATGCAATAGTTCCACAAGATACTTTGACCAATGTTATGTGCCAAATAGATATAAAAATAGCTAAAATGATAGGATCTTGATTATTTGTGTTAATTAAACTTTCAGATATTGTAAATATTATATAGTTATTGCTACCAGACTTTATGGATCTTATCTTTATTGTATTTTTCCTATATATTACATGAGAAATGAGGAAAAAAGGTTGGTTTTTCATGAAAAGATAGTTATTGTTTGTGTGTTGAGAGATTTATTAAATTATAATTTGCCAAGATCAAAAGATTTTGATCAGTGACACAAATATTCATGTCATGGTATCTCTTAGTCTATATTTTCTACATGTTTCAATTTTTCCTTCTTTGTAATATCATTTGAATGTAATGTCTTCTGATATTTGAATGAAAATACATGTTACAAAAATCATCCTTGATTTTGATGCTCTGTCTCATATATCTACACTCCTATCTTTTAAAGCTACTTTAGGATTCATTTCATATGCCCTGCTATAGTGGGTCGTTCTTCTATTTTCCTCTTTCATCTACAATGATGACAAATGTATAGGATGTGTGTTAGTATGAATCTTTATTCGAAGTGTACGAAAAAAGACCACTTTAGCTATGCATAACTTATAGCCCTAACAGTAGAAATGACTGCTAATATCTTCAGATCTGCAATTAGATGATCAAAACAAATGCTTCAAAAATCTAGATCTATGCATTAGAAGACGTTAAACAGTAGAAAAATAAGATTTAATCCATAGATCCAATAGACAAGACAAGAATATATCCAATGAATAATTTTATTAATGGCACATGGGAGGAAAACAAAAGAGGGTGTTCCCTATTTTCCTCAATGGGATGGGTTCTTGTGACTCCTCAGCACTTTAGATTTAGAACTTCTCTCTCTTGATGGTGTATAAAACCCAGAAAAAAATGGAAAAGTATGGCTATGATTATGGTTCAATAGCCAGACCAAGTGTTGAGATCCAGAGTGATATTTAGGCAACAAAAGGTGACTAATGAATGGGAAAACCCTTGTATTTATAACAAAATATTGAGTTAGTGTAGAGATTGGTGCATAGTTAAAATATTATTAACCAACCCTAGATCAAATTCTATGGAGATATTTTATTATTATTTGTTGGAGAAAAGGGAATTTGACTTGAGTCAAATCCATTTATTTGTAAATAATAAAGAAATAAATGATTTATTTATCATTTTAAGGATGTGATTAAGTAATAATAAATAAATAAATGATTTATTTATCATTTAAGGATGTGATTAAGTAAAAATAAATATTAAATGATTTATTTATCATTTTAAGAGATGTAGTTGATAATAATCAAATAAATAATTATTTATTTAATTATTTAAGGAGTGAATTAGTCATATTTAACAAATAATATTATTTAAATAAGATTTAAACAATTATTCTTTAGAAAATAATAAGATAAATAATGATTTATCTAATTAATTTCCTTGTTTTGGGTTAAATATAACCAAAAATATTAATTAAACTTTTGTTTAACTAATTATTTCTTGAGGAAAATCAAACAAATGTATATTTATTTAATATTTTCTTATGGGGTTTCTTGTTTAGACCATAAACAACTTAATAAAGGTGATTTACTAAGTTATTTTCATAGTGAAAGCAATTTTACTTGGAGTAAAATTGATCCTACATGGTGTACTTGGGTCCATCTAACGATAATAGGTTAGATGACCAAAAAATGGTATAATAGATTTCCTCCCAGCATGCAAGCGTTAGGAGCTAATCGTATGACCGAAGTACGTTGTAAGAACTCAATCACTAGACATCGAAGGGGAAGTCAAAGAGAGAGAAGTATAAGGTAAACCAAAGTGCTGAAAGAACTAGACCCCGAGGAGGTGACTTGCAGGTGCAACAAGTATTTTTGAGTGAGTACCTACTATAGGTGGCGGGGGAGGCATACTTATGCCCACCGAGGCAATAGTACAAATAATAAGGAGCCCAGAAAACCACAGAACACAATAATAAAGCATATGTTGGCTTGAACATGAGCCAAATAAATAACATGATAATGAATCCCACATACATGTTGTGCCAGGGATAATAGCTAGGACTTATACAATGATATCTGAGTACATGAGATATAAATGCAACCCAGATGCCCCTGAAAACAGGAAAGGGCTCTGAAAATATGACTGATACATGCAAACAAAAAACGGCGCTGCAAGTGGCTGAGACCGACATCATCAAATGTATGGAGTTGCATCAAAGGCTGTGATGAAGAGGTCATCTGAGTGTGTGGGGGGTTACCTATAGGGCCACCCCCTCATGAGGGCTAAGACATCTCACACACACTCGGGAATCATCGATGTCAGTTTTTGCATCACTGAACCATCGAGTATACGGATCTCGATCATGTTGAAAGGAGATGGAGCTGAGAAAAAATCAAGTCAAAGGGAAATAAGGAGTCCCTTTGCCTGATCCGAGGTGTCGAACTAGAGTGGAAGCTGGAACCAAGGTACACTGCCCTCTAGACCTATCTTCTAGAATGAATGAGTTGATGTCTATAGAAGGAGGTCCACCATAGGTGAGGCAATAAGGGATCCTAAACTAAGGCACGAGAGAAAATAGTAGAGTGACTAACAGACTGACACCAATGATGATGATGGAATGGAGGGGAATGAGTAGCGAACAGACGACTTCCCTTGTTAGAGCGTAAAGGCATGGATGACCTGGCAGCAACTGACACAACATCATGAGGGATAAGGGACAGTAGGACTGAAGGCCATAACGTGCGACACGAAGAGGGACCAAGCAATGAATGATGGGGGACTGTGGCGAGATGTAAAAGGACTCGGGATAGACTCCATGAAAGAAATGATGAATCAACTCGGATGCTCTAAACAAGGGTGACTCGATGGTGCTTCCACATATGAAAAGGGGCCAATGGGGACCATAAAAGCATGAGTACTAGATGGTAACTCATGACGAAAGTCGACACGAGCATGGACAAGTATGGAGGCAACGTGGTGCCCCCTGTATGAGTGTTGCAAGTGAAGAAATTCGATTTTGAGGAAGGGTGAAGTGGCGCTTCTTGGACAAAATGTGTCTTGGTGAAGTATCAAATCACAAAAAGCTAATAGATACCCATTTGAGGGCTTGGTGAGATATTTCCAATGGTGTAGACGGTTCGTCCAACTGAGCTACGGTTTTGTTCGTAGTAAGCGAAAGAAAAATCAGGGGTTTTCTTTTTATAAGGCATTTACCTTCCAGATTCGCTCATTTGTCAGTGGAGCTGTAGTGAATGTCGTGAGGTGAGGAGGCCTTAAATCTTGCGGCAGTTGTAGCAGATGAACCGACCATTGGAAGTTGAGATCTATCAGTTGTAAGTAAGATGCCTAATCCTACTCTTTTATTTCATTGGGTTGAAAGTTCAGTTTAGGTACCCAGAGCTCATGAACAGGCTAGGTCGCATTTTTTGGGGTCTGTTCTGCGTCCTGGGTAGCAGGTACTGGGCAGAAAACTGCGACTTGTCCCAGGAAATGACCTGGAAAATGTGACTTGTCAAAGAAAGGGGTTTTCAGTGTTGTTTTTGGCTGATATATGGGATTTGTATATTTGAGGGGTATAGGTGCCCCCAAGCATGTTGTGGGCATGCAAAAATGTATTTAGAAAAAAGGGGAATCTAAACACATTTTCATGATGTGGTGTGCCATTTGTTCTTGGTTTGGTTATTTAGGTTGAGAGAGGAAATAGATGATTACCAATCTCTTTTGGTACTGCATATATGAATCAAATGTAGTTTTTAAGTTTTCGGGTTGGCATGCATGGTGTTACTATCCCAAAGAGAGGATTTTGAGATAATGAACTGATGTTGGCCCAGAAAATCGATAGGTTGGTCAACCACAATGTTTATGAGACTAGGTTGCTGATGAAATATGAAGGAATGATGAGGGGTATCATCCCTAGGGTGATCTTGAAGTGATATGGGACTCTAGAGGTTAATCTAAATGTGGAAGAATAATGGGACTAGAGTCATCACAACTAGATTCACTAGTAGAGTGGTGAAAAACTTCTTTTCCTGGGCTCTCCAATATGGGTGCCCCCCTTACCCAAACATTAGGTGTTAATGTAATGGCCACAAGGTGCATGTGATTCAAATGCATGGATTCGATGTAAGGGGGAATAGATAAAGTCAGGAGTGGTGGCTACTTCCATAATTTCATCATCGTAATAGACGATGGGGTGACTGATGGAAGAAAGACCATCTAACGTGGCGAAGTGACCTTACTCCTCCTCATGAGAGGAGAGGTTTGCATGTGCATCGTCACTAGGTGTGACAGAGGAGGAAGCAGACAAAGGATCTGTCGATGTTGAGACTAGGGAGGGTGCCGAGGGGAGGTCAGGAAAAACAGTAGGGGAGGTTTCATCGGGGACTTCCGACTAAGGACGCATGATCTCGACATCATAAGGGGGAATGCGAATGGGAGCATGTAAATCCTCGGTCTGGCCTACAGCATACTGTGCATGTACGGGAGAAGCAGATTGGTTCTGTTTAATCTCATATTCCTGAACTACCTCTAAAGAGGCACGATAATGCGTCAGGCAGGGACAATGATGATAGTAATAGCCATGGAGACCACACAAAGCACAAGGGTGTTTGGTGTGAATAGTATTTTTGTTCTTGGTAACGGTCAATGACGAAGCAGAGGTTTCGGGGACCATCGACTCAGGGAACGCGACATCAACCATGGGCTTGATGTGGGGCAACTCGGGACAAGTATGGGTGGCATGACCGATGACATCACACAAAGTGCAGGGCTTTGGAGGCAGAGGAGGTCCAGGGTCAGTCGGGGCCACTTTGTCCTTTGAGGCCCTTTTGCGAGCTTTTTCCTTCTTACCCGAAGCGGTCGCAATAGGAGGCGGTTCCTGTTGAGGTGGTTGAGGCACTGTGACAACGGGAGAAGTCAGGGGCACCAGTTGAACTAGGGTCAAAGCAAGATAAGGTTTAGGTTGACCTGGCGGGGTGGCGGTTGGAGGATCAAGGTACCAAACCGGGAGCCCAATGGTCAAGTTAGGGAGAGAGAGGGTGACCATGATAGGTGTCATGTAGATGCCTGGTGGAGGGACTAGGAACGATATTTGGCCGGAGGGGTAATGACCAGGTGGGACAGCTCCTAAATGGCTAAGGCTTGGAGGAACCGACCCAAGAGGATAAATAGGCTCATGAGTACCAGCTGAAGGGCCAGGAGGAGGAGGTCCAAGAGGCTGCATCGAAGGGATAGGAGACGGTTGTGGAGGGCGAGAGGGCTGCTGACTAGACGAGGCAGGCCTCTTGAGAGAAGCCTGAGACGATTGCATCATGCAAACATTCGATGAGATGGGATCAGAGATAGGAGGAGGAAGACCAGGGAATGTACCAAGCAAGGAGGATTCCTTGTATATGCCAGGTGAGACATTGGTCAAAGGGTCGAAGGTTTCCTTGTTGGCCACCTAAGAGATAGTGGACTCAGGGAGGTCTGAGACTTTGGCTCGTAATATGTCAACCGGTCAATGGTGACTATATTTCTGTTATGGGGGAAGGACATCTTGCGGTGAATCGTGGAAGGGACAACAGACATCGCATAAGTGTATCTACGACCCAATAGAATGTTGTAGTCTAAGGGGGCGTCTATGACTTCTACGTCAACGCAAAACGTCTTGCTCGCAAGAGTGATAGGACAATTGCGGAATAAGCTAATGGGCTTGGAGGCGTGGCGATCCCACGCTCGGAGAGTGATCATGGATAGAGCCAACTCAGGAGATCCGATTTGTTTCCAAACCAAAGCAAACATCACACAGGTGGATGCACCCTCATCAATAATGCACCGAGAAACGTTGGCATTCCGGATCTTGACTGGGATTTGGAAAGTGACGGAAGCAAGGAGAGGAGGATGTTCTGACCAGTCAACATCAAAGACAATCAATCAATCATCGGAAGGGTCTACAGCACCCACGGCAGACAGAAGAGATTTTTATTGTGAAGGGCACGACTGGAGGAGTTCCAGCATTGAAATGGCAGCAGGGGATTGTGCCAAATCATCAAATATGCTATACAAATGGGCGGCTTTGCTAGAAGCAACATTTCAACGTAGTGGACCCGTAGGGATCTTGGTATGAACCTTCGCCCTAGGCTAAGGGAAAGGGGCCATTAGTTGTCAAAAGAGGCTCTGTAGAGACCGAAGGAGGCGGCTCGGGGAAAAACGTAGCGGGAGGCTTTTTGTACTGACAGGACCGAGTCTAAAGATTAATGTCTACGGTTGAAGGTTGATCGAATTTCATCATGAGAATCTGGTCATTAGGGGTGCCAGATAGAAGAGGTTGGGTAACAGTGTGGTATGCAGGAGGTTGGGCAAGAGAGGAGGCATGTTGCACCCTGAATACATGCTACCAAGAGGGGAAGATGTGCAGGAGGTGCTGGCTCCCCCCTGAGGAAAATCTGAGCCCATGGGAGGTTGAGCAATGACGACACACACACAGCACCAAGGAAAAAGAGACCGACAAGGGTAGGGAAGTGCAAGATCAACCGATTACAATGTCTAAACAAGGGCAGAGAGGTGCAGGATCAATTGATTTCAATGTTTTAGAGTCGTTGTTTGGCGGTGTTAACCAAGCCCTTTTTCGCTTAGGGTGTGTGTGTAAAAGTGTGTAAATTTTATTTTTTAAACCCAGACATTTGTAGAGAAAAATAAAAAGTGTTGTTGTATAGCTATAAATAAACCTGCAAATGACAATATATAGGCCTGCAAAACAGAAAATAAATAACTAATAATGCAATAATCTAAACCCAAGAAGGTGGGCCTCTCAACAACTATTCTATAGGTGAGTAAAAAACTAATCTAAACACACTAAAAAAGGCTAATAGATTTTGGGTCAAGAGGGACAGAGATCTAAAAGACAAAATATGCTGGAAAGTGGTGTAGAAAACAACAACAAATCAGGGGAAAATTGTTGTAAAAAGAGGTGGCGAAAGGCTATCTCCAGGAGGGAAGCGGAGTGCCCCCTAATGGAAAACCCAAAAAAAGCTAAATGGGAAGATTTAGATGGATAACAAGCCAATCTGAAGTGGATATGAAAAAATGGCTGAAGACTCTGAAATTCTAGACAACCTGCAACAGCAAACACTCTTCCACAAAAAGTGGAGGGCACTGAAGCCCTAGGGGGCTAGGTTCCCACTTAGTTGAGCGAAACAGAACAAGTACAGGTCAAAAACGGGTGGAGACGGAGGTCAAACAACCCTGAACAAAGGCTCAGAAAAACCCAGAAAACTTTCAGAAAAATCCCTGCAAAAAGTCCAGGTCGCAGTTTTTGGCCTGTTTTCAGTAGAGGTCGCACTTTTTGGGTAGTAAAGTGCACCCTGGAGGTCTAGGCTGCAGGTTTTGGGAAGAAAAGTGCGACCTTCACTTCCGGCAATCTCGGTGGTAGGTTTCAGAAAAATTTGTCGTCTCAACTGCGGCTGATGTCGTTCACCTGCATAATGGGTCCGAAAACACACGGAAGTTAGAATTTTTATCGTTTTAGGGTTTTATGGGTTAAAAAAAACATCAAGAATAAGCAAAACATGGGGCTGAAGAGAAATACTAGGGTTTGAAGCAGTTGGATATGCAAGGATCATAAAAACAAAAACGATTGTAATGGTAAACCCATGTGGAGTTACCAGTTGTTAATATGAATCTTTATTCGAACTGTATGAAAAAAGGCCACTTTAGCTATGCATAACTTAGAGCCCTAACAGCAGAAATGACTGCTAATATCTTCAGATCTGCAATTATATTATCAAGACAAATGCTGCAAAAATCTAGATCTATGCATTAGAAGACATTAAACAGTAGAAAAATCAGATTTACTCCATAGATCGAATAGACAAGACAAGAATATATCCAATGAATACTTTTATTAATGGCACCTGGGAGGAAAACACAAGAGGGTGTTCCCTATTCTCCTCAATGGGATGGGTTCTTGTGAGTCCTCAGCACTTCAGATTTAGAAATTCTCTCTCTTGATGGTGTAGAAAACCCAGACAAAAATGGAAAAGTATGGCTATGATTATGGATCAATAGCCAGACCAAGTGTTGAGATCCAGAGTGATATTTAGGCAACAAAAGGTGACAAATGAATGGGAAAACCCTTCTATTTATAACAAAATATTGAGTTAGTCTAGAGATTGGTGCATAGTTAAAATATTATTAACCAACCCTAGATCCAACTTTTATGGAATATTTTATTATTATTTGTTGGCGGGAAAAGGAATTTGACTTGAGTCAAATCCCTTTATTTGTAAATAATAAATAAATAAATAATTTATTTATCATTTTAAGGATGTGATTAAGTAATAATAAATAAATAAATGATTTATTTATCATTTTAAGGATATGGTTGAGTAATAATAAATAAATAATGATTTATTTAATTATTTAAGGGTGAATTAGTCATATTTAACAAAAAATATTATTTAAATAAGAATTAAACAATTATTCTTTAGAAAATAATAAGATAAATAATGATTTATCTAATTAATTTCCTTGTTTTGGGTTAAATATAACCAGAAATATTAATTAAACATCTGTTTAACTAATTATTTCTTGAGGAAAATCAAACAAATGTATAATTAAATTAATATTTTCTTATGGGGTTTCCTGTTTAGACAATAAACAACTTAATAAAGGTGATTTACTAGGTTATTTTCATAGTGAAAGCAATTTTGCTTGGAGTAAAATTGATCTTACATGGTGTACTTGGGTCCATCTAACGATAATAGGTTAGATGACCAAAAAATGGTGTAACAGTGTGCCATCTACCTTTCCTTTGTTAATACTTATCAGACAACCAATATTTTGGTAAGTTGCCTTAAACCATATCTTTTTGAATCCATTTCCCAATGGAATATCTCCCTCGTGCCAAACCAAACCCTATTTCAATACAATTCAACTGAATATCTAGCCATTGTGTGAATGTACAATCATTTTCTATTTTAGTGATTACGCTGTCAGAGGGAGCCGTCTTTGTATTGAAGGGGATAGCCTTCAATTTGTAAGATTGGTTTTAAAAGGTTACCCTAGGAATTCCTCTTTCACAACCAAGAGGACATTTCTAAGTGATAACTATTTCAAAGCTCTATTTTCTAATGAACACAATTTGCATTGTATAATAATGTGCAAGGAAGTTTTTAATTGCATCTTAAGTTTTTATAAATAATTTTCTATTCATTTTTTGCAATTATTTGATCTTTTTGTTGAAATTGGCAACAAAAAGCATTGAAAATGGCAACCAAAAATGGAATCCAAATAATGGCACCCATAAATGGTACCATATGAGGCTTTTGATTAATTTTCCCTTTACTAAATTGGAAGAAAAATTGTAATTTCATCTCATGACAACTTGTATTAATTAACTTATCCAGGAACACTTAGTTAGCTTAGGAAATTGAAGTTAGAGGTCAAAGAGGAGGCATGTAGAGGCATTTCATATTTTTAGGGGGTCTAGTTACAGTTATTTATCAGTTGTAATTAGTTTACTCAATTAATTGAGTTAAAATCAGTTTAACTGGTTCTAACTAAGAGATGAGCTAGAGATAGGTCCAAGAATTAAATTATATTTAATTCAAAATTAGGGATTAGTCAGTCAACTAATAATTCACTATAAATAGTTGTTGCATGTCAAATCTAAGGAAGACCCATTTGAGATTGGAGTTAAAGGAAGAGATCTATCAGTTGTACTATTAGAAAATTGTACAGGTCATGCATGAGTTCATCGGGAAGGCCTTGAAGGATTGTGCAATAATTAATTAATATATTCCTAATTAATAGGGGCTCAATTATCCCACAAATGTGTAAGGAAAGTAGGACAAGCAGAGGCAAGCAAAAGGTTAAATAATTGACTAATTTTTCTTAAATCACAAGCGAGATCTGACCTAGATTAGAGGGAGACAATCAACAAGTGCATGAATTTTCTTACTGGAGAAAGAGCATTGTATTGTTTCATGATCTTGACCATATGAAATATAGAGATAGAGGGGTTTTGAGAAGTTGCTTTCCCCAGATACATCTTGTGTTGTGCGATTGATTGTTTCTTTCTCTTACTTCTTATGTGATTGTGTGATCGTGTTTTGTTTCTGCAAATCGTAGAAGGATTAAATATATTGTTTTAGTACATTATAAGATCATATGAATCTCGTTTTTAGATTTTATACATGGTATAAGAGCACTAGGAATCACAATAGAAGAGAATAACAGAGTTTGTTTTGAACAGGTTCGAATTTGCAGATTTATCCAAACAACAGATCAAGATGTCTTTCATTGGCTTGAGACTAGAATATTACCTTGAGGTAAATTATAATTACATAGCATGGAAGGAAAGGATAGAGGAAATTTTCAAGGACAATAGACTGAAGGAATTCATAGAAAATGATATTCCTAATCCTGTAGCAGCAGATGATCAACTTATTAATGCATAGAAGAATAAGGTAGCAAAGGCGAGAAGGATCTTGTTAGAGGGAGTTCGAGATAATATTGTCTCGAGTATCCATGGAAAGGAAACTCCTTATGTTATGTGGAAGGCATTAACAAATCTATTTCAGAATAGTAGCGACCACAGGAAGTTGGCATTGAAAGACAAGCTTAGAAAGATCAAGATGGAGGAGGGTGAAATGATACCAAAATACTTGAATAAGTTCACTCCATGTCGATATGAGCTTGGAAGCATTGGTGTGACAGTATCCCAGGATGATTTGGTGAGACTAGATCTTCTAGGCCTTCCCAAGAGCTGGAATAGTTACCAAGACTCTTTGAATGGGAGGGAGAAGCCACTAGACTAGGAGCGTTTGTGGTCTGACTTGGTAATAGAAGAGATAAGGCAAAGCACTAGAGATGGGACCTCTGGAAAATAAAAATAATAATATTTTTCATTGGTTGGAAAAGGCAAGAAATCCAAGGGAAAGAATTCCAAAGGAGAAGAGGGCAAGAGAGAATTTTCCAAGATCAAGTGTCACTCACTGTCACGAGCACGGGCACTATCTCTCAAATTTTCCATAGAAGAATGCAAGCAAGAAGGAGTCTGTAGTTGCAACGAGTGAAGCACTAGCTTCACAGTTAAAGCTTGATTTTACTCTCATTGCATGCATGGACAACACTGTAATGGGATTCATGTGGTATCTAGAAAGTGATGCCTCATTCCATATGATAGCGAATAGATATATCTTCAGTGACGTGGAGGAGAAGGACCTCCAGCTGAACATAGATTTTTTAGATGAAGAGAGGTATAGCACGACTGGCATAGGTACATTTACCTTTCAAAGGGAATATGGCTCCCCTCTCAGAATGAAAGATGTTTCATATGTTCCATGACTGAATAAGAATCTTGTCTCAATAGTGGTATTGGAAGACCATGGTTATGATGTCATCTTTATAAAAGGAAAGGTGTTCCTTAGACACATCGCCACGAGACGAGTGAAAAAAATTGGTGTAAGAATTAAGAACCTGTATGCTCTCGAGGTCAAATATGCATGCAAATATTTTAGGCGCAAAGCAAAGGTTATTGAATTGGTGGTTTAGAGGGAGCATAAATTACCTCTCAACATGCAGCCTCAGAAGCGGTCTCAGATAATTGTGGAGCAACCAAAATTGGAGAAGCAGAGAGGAGACCGAGTGGAGGCATCCACTCAAGTAGATAACTCTAAGAGGGGGAAATTTCAAGCTAGATGGGAAGAGGGAGCACATGCAACCATACCTCCAAGTGAGAAGTGGGGAAATGTGCAGATATAATCCCAAGAGAATAAATTTGGGTAGGTTCCATTGAGAAGGATTGTCTCATGGATCTAACCTGGCTACGAGGAGCACATATGACACAGTATCAGGAAGGATCAGTAGGATTGTTGTTGTCAGATGTCAAGAAGACAAAAGTCAAAGTGACAAATGTCAGATACTAGAGTGCAGATTAGAGTTGGCAGCAATGCAGAGGGCACAACTGCAGAGTCAGTAACAGCATAGAGTTTCCATTAGACAGTGCAATAGCTAGTGGTATTCAAAGACTCTGATGATAGATGCATCATACTAATTCAATTTATTTTTAGGCTATTCAATTTCAGGAGTTGCAGGAGAAAACAACACTAGAGAAGTGTTGCATGTAGAACATTCCAAAGGTACTAGATCGGGATAGATTGAATTCGTTTCTTTTTGAGAGGGAGTGTTGAAATTGGAAACAAGAAACATTGAAAATGGCAACCAGAAATGGGATCCAGAAAATGGCACCATATGAGGCTTTTGATTAATTTTCCCTTAATTAAATTGGAAGAAAATTTGTAATTTCATCTCATGAAAGCTTGTACTAGTTAACTGAGCCAGGAATACTTATTTAGCTTGGGAAATTTTATTTAGAGGTCAAACAGGAGACATGTAGAGGATTTTCCTATTTTTAGGGGGTCCAGTCACAATTATTTGTGAGTTGTAATTAGTTAAATCAATTAATTGAGTTACAATGAGTTTAACTAGTTCTAACTGAGAGATGAGCTAGAGATAGGTCCATTGAATTAAATTAGATTTAATTCACAATTAGTGATCAATTAGTTAACTAATAATTCGCTATAAATATTTTTTTCATGTTATTTCTAAGGAAGGCCTAGTTGAGATTGGAGTTAAAGGGAAGAGATCTATCAATTGTACTATTAGAAAATTGTATAGGTCATGCATGAGGTCAACGGGAAGGCCTTGAAGGATTGAACTATCATTAATTGGTATTTTCATAATTAATAGGCACTAAATTATCCCAATAATGCATAAGGAAGGCAGGCTAGGAAGATGCAATCAAAATGTTAAATACTTGACCAATTTTGCGTAGATCGCAACCCAGATCCAAGCCACATAAGAGTGAGACAGTCAGCAGAGTGCGGGAATTTTATCAGTGCAGAAAGAGAATTGTATTGTTTCATGATCTTGACCATATGAAATATAGAGATAGATGGGTTTTGAGAAGTTTATTTCCCCATATACATCTTGTGTTGTGTGATTGATTATTTCTTTCTCTTTCTTGCTATGTGATTGTGTGATCGTGTTTTGTTTCCACAAATTGTAGAAGGATTTAATATCTTGTTTTAGTACATTATAAGATCAGATTGAATCCCATTGTTAGCTTTTCTACAATTTTCAATTGTTTGTTCGCCTCACAGAGCTAAATTTTGTCTTTTGGTTTTCATCTTTACAAGCATGTCTTCACTAAATTCCTGTGAGGTGAACATACAATTTATTTCTTTATAATTACAATAGGTAGCATCCAAGTAGTTAAATATTGAGAAAATCATTCAATGCCAATTCCGAAAAAGAATTTGTGCACGATATCTGTGCAAAAGTGTTGTGTGAAATCAAGGTGTGCACAAGAATGTATGTACAATTTTAACGTGCCAACCCCAAAATAATGACACTTGGGAATTAGAAAAGGAGATTTATATAGATTTATTTGAGCAGAAATAATTGGTATGTGGCAGAGTTATGGGGTGCCACGTGATACTAGTGTGGTGTTTGAGACCATGTCATCGCAAGAATAATTCCTCGACATTAATTCATGGTGCATCGCTTAAAATTTCCAGGGATTACGAACTAATAATAGAAAGTAGACAAGAATTTGGTTATTTAACACAGACTCAAGTCCCACAATGAGTGTGGAAGGACTTAGGCCTTAAAAAATAACTAATTTATATACATTTATTTGACTGAAAATAGGTGCCATGTGGAAAGTTATGGGGTGCCACGTGATACCAGCATGGATTTTGAAACCACATCATCATGGGACTAATTCCCCGACATAAATTCATGGAATATCATTTAAAATCACTGGGTGTCATAAACTAACAATATCCAATAGCCAAGAATGTCATTTAACAAAAACTTAGGTTCCACCATGGTAGTGGAAGGAATTAG